>AWOL01S0016679.1:0-72021 GCA_000715115.1 Nicotiana otophora | reverse complement strand
GTTTAGGTAAGTAACAGTTTTAACTCTGGCTTTGAGGGTATAAACCCGGAGATTTGACATCACGTGATGTCAAATCTCCGGGTTTATACCCTCAAAGCCAGAGTTAAAACTGTTACTTACCTAAACAGTGTAAAATTTGAATTCTCCAAATGCTCCAAATCTATTCACAATTAATTCAATATACTCAACACGAATCGTAAGAATTAATTCCATATGAGAATACCAATTTTCCAACAAAATCCGAAATTTAACTCAAAAATCGCCCGTGGAACCCAAATCTCGGAATCCGACGAAACTCATAAAATCCGATAACCCACTCAATTATGAGTCCACCCATACCAATTTTATCAAAATCCGATATTAGATTGACCTTCAAATCTTCATTTTACATTTTTGGAAGATTTTACAAAAATCAGATTTTGCTTCCATAAATTCACGGATTCATGATGTAAATAAGTATGGAATCATGCAATATAATCAATATAGGATAAGTAACACTTACCCCAATGTTTACTCGTGAAAATCACCCAAACATCGCCCAAACCGAGCTCTCCAACTCTATTTTTGTCAAAAATGGTCAAAACCCCCGTTTATAAAGCCTCTGGTGTATTTGAGCGTCACAGGTAGCGTGGGGCGCTGCCTGTGGCGCAGTTCCAGTACCCAAAAATTCCCAGCGCCAGGGCTAGCGCCCCACGCTACCCTGGGCGCTCGCGACAACGGGAAATCTCCTCCGATACAGAAATGGGCATAGCTCTCTCATATGATGTCCGAATTCAACGATTCTTTTTTCTATGGCTCCAAAATTTCAATACGGATCTATTGAAATCATAAAAATTCAAATCAGAATTCATTTACTCATAAGTAAAATTCCGGTTGACCTTTCTAACTGAGCTTTCTAACTAAGAGACTAAGTGTTCATTTTACTCCAAAACTACTCCGAACCCAAACCTACCAACTCGATACAACTCAACCTAGCTGAACAACACATAAATAAGGATAGATGGGGGAAATGGGGCTATAACTCTCAGAATGAACGACCGGGTCGTTACAAATATATGTCGTGCATTATTAGTGATGAATGAATGAAATGTAGAAGAATTAATACTAAACATCTTTGACATGTATATATGGATCACAAATTAAAGAAACGAAAGAAGTTATTAGCATTAAGTAAACGAGTTAATATAACAATCTACTAATCATATTTAAAATAGAATAATATTGGTTTATAAATTCATCAATTGATAAAGTTTTCGTACGTAGTAATGTATGTGATTAATCATCAATTACAATATAGTGTATGTGTGTGTGTGTGTGTGTGTGTGTGTGTGTGAAATTACTCATAGTTAATTATAACTTAGAAATTTAACTTAGATAGATGAATACAAAAGGTAAAACGTCTTGACCAATATATATTAA
Organism: Nicotiana otophora; assembly: GCA_000715115.1. Classification (NCBI taxonomy): domain Eukaryota; kingdom Viridiplantae; phylum Streptophyta; class Magnoliopsida; order Solanales; family Solanaceae; genus Nicotiana; species Nicotiana otophora. The sequence goes on along the minus strand of AWOL01S0016679.1, from coordinate 70,602 downwards.
TCTATGTGATTTGAAATTAGTTATAAAACGAATGAATATATAAGATGAAATGTGGAATTCAAATAAAATAAACGTCTCATATATATATACCTTTATTATTTTTATTATGATTGATTAATTATATATATGTGTGAATAAGATATATGCTTATAATTTATTAAAAGTAAATAGCTAATAAAATTATTTATAAATATTATGCTTATAGTTTATAATTATTTATAGTAAATATATATATGCGAGTAAAATAAATGCTTATTGTTTATAATATTTTAAGAAATAAAAACACAAAAAAAATAATTTAGTTTTTTCTTTTAAATAACCGGCCAAAGTTGGTCGGTTAATGGTCAAACACAGTCAACGCCCGGTCACTTAGTGTACCAACCAACACTACCGACCAACGTTGGTCGGTAATTCTAAGTCCATATCCCAAATACGGGATTTCCCCTCATTTCCCTTACTCTCTTCTCAAAATGTTCTAACTCCCCCCTCTCTTCTCCCTCACACATACAACACCGTTCCCCCTCTCCCTTTCTATTTCCCTCACACAAATTTCATTCCCCACCCCACGTCGCCACTGCCCCCCGCTACCGTCACCGCTGCCCATTGCTATGGCCTCCCCTGCCCCTCCCCCTCCTAAAATTTCTAGGTTTCGATTTGAACTTACATTATTTGTATAATTTTAATATCTTGTTATTTCGTTATGAATTAGTTAATTATTGTTTAAATTGATTGTTTAAATTTGAATTTTATTAAAATCTAGGGTTTTAGGTCATGTTAAAATTGAATTGAATTGAATTGATTATCTAGGGTGTAAATTAAATATTTAAGTTTGTATTGACGTGAGTAGTTTTGTTAGGAATTGAATGATTAAATTTTAATTGAATTGTGTTTTTAGGATTTGTTTTTGTAAATTGAACCTTTAGTGTATGAATTGAATTTTTAGGGGTAATTGAATTGTTTAGGGTATTAATTGAATTGTCTAGTGTATGGGTTGAACTTTTAGGATATGAATTGAACTTTTTGGGGTAATGGTTGAACGTTTTGGATGTGAATTTGTCACGACCCATAATCTGCCCGGTCATGATGGTGTCTATCTCAATACTAGGCAAGCCGATAACATCAATAACCCTTGTTTCCTTTAAGTTTGAAAACATAATATTTAAATATTGATACGAACACTCCCCAAAACGTGATGTCACTGAGTACATGAGTATCTATTATGAATACAAGCCTGGAAAATATGATCTATAATAATCTGAGACCAAATACAGTAAACAAGGAGATAGGGAAAGAGAGGCAAGCTTTGCGAAACACGACAGCTACCTCTGAATCTCCGAAAAATCAACTGTACAATAGAATCAACACCAGCTATATTTGGAAATACTTGGATCTGCACACGAGGTGCAGGGTATAGTATGAGTACAACCATCTCAGCAAGTAACAATAATAAAAAAAGAACTGAAGATAGTGACGAGCTACACAGTTATAGTTCATTTTCAATAATTCCAGCAGTTTAAGTCAAATCGGTTTTATACATTTCAAGTTCATGTAATCCGGATATAAAATCTTTCAGAGAATTTCACAACAATGATAGATAGAAACTAAGTGCAACAACAAATGAAAAGCAGTTACAGCCTCTCAGGGCAACAGTCACTCAACTCGTCACAACAGCTCAACCACTCGGCTCTCAGCCCTCAGCACTCACACTTAATGGGTACCCGCGCTTACTGGGGGTGTACAAACTCATCAGGGGATCCTACAACCCAAGCGCTATAATCTGCATGGATATCTCACGTGTTGCACAGACAACTTATGTGCCATAGTATAAATATTTGGATTCGCATGGACAACTCACGTGTTGCACAGACAACTCACGTGCTATAGTATAATATCTCACAATCAGGCCCTCGGCCTCACTTAGTCATAAATCTCTCTAGTCTCTCGGGCTCTCAATAGTCATGATAATCAACCCAAACAATAAGAATATGATAATTCGAATAAATGAACTGTGACTGAGTATAAAATAATAATTTAGCAGATAATTCAACATGTACACGACTTTTGTGGGTCCCAACAGTACCAACATATAGCCTACACATGGTTTCTAACATGACTAATAGTCAAATTTCCACAACACATAAAGAGCACATAGCTAACAACAAGATATTCAACTTTACAATTTCCACGGGACGGACCAAGTCACAATCCCCTCGGTGCACGCCCACACGGCCGTCACCTAGCATGTGCGTCACCTCCTAAATAATCACATGGCACATAATTCGGGGTTTCATACCCTCAGGACCAGATTTATAACTGTTACTTACCTCAAACCGTGAAATTCTTATTCTGCTAAGCCTTTGCCTCGTGAATTGGCCGCCAAACGCCTCAAATCTAGCCATACATAATTCAATTTAGTCAATAAAATTTATTGGAATTAATTCCATAAGCAAATGCTAATTTTTCATAAAATTCCGAATTTTAGCTCAAAAATCGTCTGTGGGGCCCACATCTCCGAATCTGGCGAAACTCACAAAATACGACAACCCATTCAATTACGAGTCCAACCATACCAGTTTCACTCAAATCCGAAATAGAATCAACACCGAAATCTCAAAAATTCGTTTCTATGAGATTTCTAAAAGTTTCCAATTTCACTCTCAAAAGACTAATTAAAGGGTAAAAACAAATGATGGATTCGGGTAATCTAACCATAATTGAGTTAAGAACACCTACCCGGATGTTTTTTCTGAAAATTTCCCAACAATCGCATCTCCCCAAGCTCCGATTTGACAAAAATGGAAAATTGGACAAAGTCCCCTGCTTTATAACTTACAGTTCTGTCTAGGCCCTCGGCCTTCGGTTTTCTGCCTTTGGTCTTCGGCCTTCGGTTTTTTGCCTTCGGTCCTCGGTGTTTTTGACCTCGATTTTCTCTAGCCTCGATTACTTTCATGACCTCGGTTTTTCATGGCCTCGATTTTTACAGCATCAGAAATTTTCAGCAGTTGTTTTAGTCCAAAGTTTGATCCGTTAACCATCCGAAACTCACCCGAAACCTCCCGGACACACACCATATATGAATTTCAATCATAAAACACGCTATGGACCTGCTCGCACACTCAAAATACTGAAAAGAGATCGTCTTGACCCGATATTGACCATGGTCAAACTCCCAAATGTCTTAACCTTATTAGTCTCTCAACCAATGATCCTAAAACAAATACTCCCAAGCCCCTCGGGACCTGTCAAATCATACCATCAAGTACTATAATATCATACGGACTTAGTCGAAACCTCAAATCATATCAAACAATGCTAAAACCATGAAGCATACCCCAATTCAAGTTTAAGGAACTTGGAATTTTCAACTTCTACATTCGATGTTGAAACCTATCAAATCAATTCCGATTGACTTCAAATTTTGCACACAAGTCATAAATGACATAACGGAGCTATGTAAATTTTCAGAATTAGATTCCGACCCCGATATCAAAAATTCAACCCCCCGGTCAAACATCCCATAAATTTGACTTTCGCCATTTCAAGCCTAATTCTACTACAGACCTCCAAATAATTTTTCGGACATGCTCCTAAGTCCAAAATCACCATACGGAGCTATTGGAATTTTATCAAAACTTTATTTCGGGGTCGTTTACACATAAGTCAACTCCTGGTCAACTATTTCAACTTAAGCTTCCAACATGAAATTCATTCTTCCAAGCTAACTCCGAAATACCTTAAAACTAAAACCGACAATTCACACAAGTCATAATACCTCGTAGGAAGTTATTCAAAACCTCAAATAGTTGAAAGGAGCATAAATGCTTAAAATGACCGGCTTACAATCTCCCCCACTTAAACATACGTTCGTCCTTGAACGTGCCAAGAGTCGTTCCTAAGTCTTTAAATCATTGGTCCTCCTTACCATGCACATACCTAGGGGTGATCCCATGTATAAGGCCTGGCAACATAACATAACTGAAAATCATTAATTTAACCTTAGCCCAAAACTTGGAGCCCAATTTCTAACACCCAGAATTCTTTCCAAGATCTAAACCTCACATCTACACCGTATAAGTCTGAACAAGCTGTATCAATCCATAGTCATGACCCCAGATATAATCACATTACATACTACACACCTCACATGCTCGCAGCACCATTCCCGATCACAACATAGTAATTACTCCAAACCAATCAAGTACAAGTATTAAACCTCATATTAAGCCAAATCTCGTTCCAAAAACTTCTTACACTGGTACTAATAAAAGAAACATGCAGAAATCTCATGACCTCTTATCAGAGCAACAAGTCATGGAGCTCTCTCGCCCCAACCAGAACCATAATCACTTTCTAAGCCGACTTTCAATATTATCCTCCCAAATATACCGTAATCAAACCTGATAAAACCTACTTTAGGTCCAATGACCTTATATTATTAAATAAAACTATCCCACAGACACGCCACATCAATATAACTCAAGCCATAACTGTGCAATCTGTGTACCCAAATATGGGAGATGTCTCAAGGAAGAGAACTATATTGCAAGTTCAACAAGCACCACTACAACCGCAATGTTATAACCAACACCTCAAATTTTGTGAAGAGGATAACCGCAGGCGCATGTGCACAATTGTAGAGGAAGGAAATTAATGAATCAGATTATTTATCATAGAAAAAGAATTCCCACACACGGCACGGATGACTCACGTGCCAATAATATGAATCGCCTGGCATGGTCACAGGCCTCTAGTCCCAGCATATCATGCAGGAGCAATTAAACAAGTACACTTGTATATGATAATGAAATAAGATTCTCATGCTCCTGGACTGGTATAAATAACATGCCATAGTGTAAGCATGTGAAAAGTCTACTATCACACCTCAGATAGGCAATTTAACACAGAAATAGTAGCTACCCTGTTTATTCAGGGGAATTAGCCTCTTTATAACATTAAATGTAAGCCAGATAGTTTTCAACAAAGGTACGAACATGAGAAACATTAGAACTTTACGCTTAACAGTCAACTCTAGGCATATCATAGACTAAGCATTCTTTCGAGTATGAATACTTGCCTTGATGCTCGCACATTGGCTCAAACCTCACATATATGCACACTTATAGCTCGTAGCTATCACAAATAATTAACGAAACTAGTGCCTCCACTGAGTTAAAATAAAATACTCACCACAAACAGGCCGCAACCCGAAATAATATACTTCTGAGAACTCCGAGTCTCCAAGTTCATCAAACACATAAATCACCGTAACTGATCCCACCTCCAGCACTAGAATGACTAATACATCTTCCATTCACTATTTTCCCATGAGGAATACTTTCATAATTCTTCCGTGCCACATAGCAATAATTTGAATATCAGTAGTCTATCAACCAGGTGAGTACTACAATACCAATGAACATCCGTAAGTCAAAACACAATGCGCCTTTTGAAATGCGCATCCTTCTCAGTGATTATCGAGAAGTTATAACATTCATCTAAGTATCTAAAACTTACCATTCTGTCCAAAATTCATGATCTTCCTTTCAAGAATAAACTGCCACCTTGTACATGTAAATCTAAATCCGGCACAACACATCACATCTATCATGTGAAAGGCAGGAGAATCTCATTATAAACTCTGAGTCACCAGCAAATTACATACCCTATTAGTTAGAAACCTCTCTCTTACACAACATGTTCCCCACACCGGTAGAAAATATCCGGTTCAAACCATGGTAGAAACTATCAGGAACACTTTGAAATCCATTTGCACATAACCAAGCTATCAGAATTCAATTCATCTAACTCGACCAAGCCACACAGGTTGCCAAATCCGAGAGTATTGCCAAGAATTACCCGTAAAGCCGCACCTCATCATGAACCGAGCATACCACTACCATACTGATCCAGCATGTCACCCATTTGTCCTATTTTCTCTGAGTTTCATCTGAATTACCCTCAAGTTGACATTTCTCCTTGTCAAAACACTACTATCCTTACCCAAAGCTCACTACAATAAATCCTAACATAAAACCACATCGCCCTAAGGCCCATAACATACTGTATTCTTCTTAAGCACATTCATAAATACCCCAACCATAACACTCACTCTGAAAATAGCTTATGCGAATTTAAAATTGTTCTTTTGTCCTTTCTTATACTGAAATGTAGAATCCATAGTCAAACAGAATTACCGCATGTCCCGATACCATCCAATCATGAATCTCGCAAAATCCCTACAATAGCAAGTCTATCACTCTACGCATGTCTAGTCTAAAGACGTAATGCGATATAAAAGAATTAAACGAGCGAGGAAAACCATATAGTACAAGTACAACATGGTGTGAACCTAAGTCTACCTGAACAATAACATGAATCTAACTACGTACGGACTCTCGTCACCCCGTGCGTACGTAGTCTCTGCAACAAATTACACATATTAAATATATCACATAGGGGCAGTTTCCCCCTCACATGGTTAGAAAGGAGACTTACCTCGCTCTGCAATTCTGTAACCGGCTCCAAAGTCTTTCCAAAACCTCCAACCGATCCCCAACGCTCCAAAACTAGTCAATAAATGTGCAAATCTATAAATATATACTTAAATCCTTATTATAATCCAATTTACAATATTTTCCAATCCCGCTCGAAAAGTACAGCAAAATCACCCTCGAGCCCACATACCAGATTTCGAAAATTTTCGAATATAAACATTACCCATAGCCTCACAAACTAAAATATATAATTTATTATCAATTCCATGCCCAAATTCGAGGTCAAAATCAAAAAATACCAATTTCTAGGTTTTCTATCAAAATCCCAAATTTCCACGAATTTTCCATGAATTTGTATGTTGCAATTTATATATAATCTAAGTATTTAACATGAAATAGGTGAGAATCACTTACCTTGACATAGATGATGAAAATCTCTCCTTGAAGCCTCTCCAAAATTGCCAGAGCCGTGTGGAAAATGGGTGAAATGAACTCAAACCCCATTTAAAACCATTCTGCCCAGCACTGCAGCTTCCTCCTCCACGAACGCGGCACTGACCTCGTGTTCGTGAAGAACAACCAGCTTCCTACTCAACTCCTCCTTCACAATCACAAAGCAAGTCATACGAATGCGATGCCTTCTCAAGCCTGACCATCGCGAACGTGGACGGCCCACGCGAACGCGTAGGCCAAGAGCTTCCCAGGCCCACTTACTGTTACACCATGTGCGTCCCAAAGTGACGTAATGAATATGAGACTTGTTAATCATGATTTAAATAATTTTAAATTCATAATATGGCTATATATGATATTTGGATAGAACATATGAAGTTTGGGAAAATCGAATTAAAATTGCGGAAACACCAACTAAGGATTTTCCCTGTAACAGAGCATTTTGCGAAATACATTTTGTATGCTATATGATGTCTTTATTGGATATATTATATACCAACTTAAAGGTCTACAAGTCTAGTTTTAAATGCATTAAACCGTTCATTGATATAACATTGGAGTAGTGAGATATCCATGTTTTCGTGAGACTGCGCAAGCAGTTCGGTTGGAACCCACCTTCAGACGACCTTCGACCTTACGTTTTGTTTAAAGGTGTTCCAGACTCATTACGGGTCATTTTTCATCCAATCTTCATCTAACAGCTCTCCAAAACCCTCCCTAACATATCCTAAGATCTCAAGAACCAAACACAAGGGAAATCAACTCAAATCATCATCAAAGGTGTTAAGGACTACAAGAGGATGCTTCTATGATGTTGTGGTGTGATTGGGTGCTATTGTGAGCTATGTTGAGACAGGGTTTCGAGTTGTAGCTGCTGTCCAAGGTATGTATAATATCTTCTTGATTGTTCCTAAGGTTAATCTTGTATTGGTTGTGTTGTTTGAGTGAGAAACCATAAGATAGCACTTGAAAGAACATGGGATGTGGTTATCTTTGGTTGGACTGTTTTGCGGCTAATTAGATGGTTTGTGGTGGCTGTAATTGTAAGAAATAATTTGATAATGTTGTGGCTTCTGTTGTTAAGCTTTTCTATTTGTTAATTAACTTTATTGAATAAAAAAAGATGAAAAATAAGTGATTGGCGATAAATATTAAGGTATTGGGCTTATGGGGCTGTTTTGGAAGGCATTTTGTGGATGTTTTGAACTAAAAATAATATAGTACATATAAGTATGATGTTCTGAAGGTTATAAAATAATTTATGGAATACGATTTGGATTCAATTTATATCTTGTTGTGAGTAAAAACGAGCTTGCCGCTCAATTTGGTTGTTAAGATAATCAGAGAAACTCATATTGGATTATATTGTTGTTGTTGCTATTGTTGGTTATAGTTGTTGTTGGGCTGTTGATGACCCTTAGTGGTCTTTGGGATTTATTAAAAATAGGAGAGTTGCTGTCCGATTTTTCTTAAGCCATACGACTAGCCAAATACGATGGTATGACACTATATGTTAACGACAATATCATTTCACTTGTTGTAGATGAAAGAAGTTGTGTTGAGCTTGGTTGAGTAATAAGGAAGAGATCATACTGGTATGTTAAGGCAATCCCTTCTTTCTTTTTGGCATGATCCAAATTATACAAACAAAACGAGCAAAATACACAACTTTTATAAATGACTCTATTCATAAAAATACTAGGGGTGTCTATATTCTTGATTCCCTATGTGAATTGTTATTATATCCTCTATTCATGGGTATCAGAAAAATACGTATTTGATAAAGTTTGTCCGAAAGGCATATTGATTTTATGATATTCAAGAAATCTTATTAACGTATTTCTTATGCATTTCATGCATTTATACATGTACATTGACCCATGACCATAAGGCGTTATATACGCATATATTATATGTATATGGGATATGGGAAAATGTTAAGGCGTTATATACGCACCACCACCTGATTAGTTGGTATACGTTGATGATTTGCCCACAGTGGCCGAGAAGATACGATGGGATGCCCTCACATGCTTGATGATGTTATGTACACCTATACCTATGCGTGATACGACATTTACACGCACGTGCATGATATTATAAATGTTTCAAGATTCACAAAGTTATTTAGACTCACATGTGGAATTCTTTACCCCATGTTTCATCTATGTCTTTTATGTACTGATTTTCATGCTTTACATACTAAGTACATTATTCCTACTGACGTCCCTTTTTGCCTGGGGACGATGCGTTTCATGCCCTCAGGTGCAGGCTGACGGTCCCCCTTATTAGGATCCTTGATCAGCGAGAGTTGGTGTCCTTCATTTGATCCGGAGCTGCTTTGAGTTTTGTTACGATGTGTTTACATACATATATGGGTATGATGGGGTCTAGTCTTGTCCTTAATATAGTCGGCTAGCCCTACTATATTCCATATATATATATATATGTATGTATATATGTCTTTTGGCCATATTTTCTCACGTAGGTTGTTCATATGAATTAGTATTTTATTTCAAGACTTTATGCACGAGCTACACTTATTTCATGTTTATATCCTAGACGAATACTTAGGAGTGTTCGATAGGTAGAACTCGGGCACTCGTCACGGCCCATCGATAAGTAGAACTCGGGCACTCGTCATGGCCCATCGAGTGCTCAAATCACACCGAACAACATCGAAACCATGAATTGTACTCCAATTTAAGCTTAATGAACTTTAGAACTTCAAACATCTACATTCGATGCCGAAACCTATCAAATCACGTCTGATTGACCTCAGATTTTGCACACAAGTCACATTCGACATTAGGGATCTACTATAACTTTCGGAATCAGAATTCGACCCCGATTTCAAAAGGTCCACTCCCAGTTAAACTTCCCAAAAACCTTCAATTTTTTAACTTTCGCCAAATGACTCCGGAATGACCTACGGATCTCTAAATCCACATCCGGGCGTGCTCCTAAGACCAGAATCACCATGCCGAGCTATTCCGAGGCTCGGAATCCCAAACGGACATCAATAGCATTAAAAGACACTTCAACCCAAATTTATGAAATCCTTCAAAAATACCAACTTTCCAAAATAGGCGCTGAAACGCTCTCGGGTCATCCAAAACCCGATCCAGACATACGCTCAAGTCCAAATTTATCATACGAACCTGTTGGATCCTTCAAATCTCAATTCCGAGGTCGTTTATTCAAAAGTCTATCCTTAGTCAATTTTTCCAACTTAAAACTTTCGAAATAAGAATTTTCTTTTCAAATTAACTTTGAATTTCCCGAAATTCAATTCCGATCACACGTACAAGTCATAATACCTGAAGTAAAATTACTAATGGCCTCACACCGCCGAACGATGTGCTAGAGCTCAAAATGACTGGCCGGATCATTATATTCTTCTTTATTGAAAGCTAGAAAATATCACAAACTAGGTACAAAGCGTATAATTCCAGTTTACTGAAGATATAGATAATGGGTGTTAAACAAATGAAGTATTGTTTGTCTTAAAGGTGCGGGCACTTGGATTCATTCTTTTTGAGAGGGAGGGAGTTATTTAATACTATTTATTTCTTTAAACATGTGGCGGGGATGGCCCAACTCTTTCAAGGGTGACATTCAATCCATTTTAACATGTGGAAAAATGTGTGGCTATTAGAATTTGAAAGTTCAATCAATCTTCAGTATTAAAGGATAAAATAAGTGTGAAAAAAAAATGTGGCTATTAGAATTTTATCCAACATGAAATTTAGTATTAAAGGATAAAAAAGCTATTCAAGATATCATATTGAGTTATTTCAATAAGAAACAATGGATCATATTTTACAAAATATTAATGTCTTTATACGTTAAGTCATTAAGAGAGCTACTGAAAACGAGGTTTCTAATATATATATATATTACTTCTTATCTTTTAATTTAGATGACACATTTTCCTTATTAGTCTGTTTAAAAAAGAATAATACATTTTTACAATTGAAAATAATTCAACTTTAAACTCTTCATTTTACTAATATTACTTTGAATGAGAAACTTTTATAACAACACAAATATCATGGTCCCACAAAACCTTTATCCCTTAAATTTTTAGGACCACCAGTTTTAAATGTCTATTTGTTTTTAAAATTATGTGTCGAGTCAATTTACCTTATTTAAATTGAAACGGAGATAGTAATATATATTTTTTACTAACTTAGTAGGAATAATAGGTTTTACATTTCAAAATCACCCAAATGAACGCGATGTAAGCAGGAGAATGCTTTGGACTTCAGTGATTTGGACCAATCCAGACACGTGCAGATTTGTTTGGCTATAATTGTCTATACGATTAACGTCTGCAAAGCCGTAAACTCAATATTTGGATGTCACGCTGATGGGGACAGAGGACCCCATGTGAACAACAAAAAGAAAATGAAAGATAAAAATGAAAAAAGAAAAAGACAAAGGGAAGAAATATACAAAAGAAAAAAAGAAAAAAAGTCACAAAATATAAGGTCACAAACTTCCAAATTCTAATAGCTACACTTCTTCACACATGTTAAAATGGATTGAATATCCATCCCAGGTGCGCCACATCTTTAAAGAATGAATACTATTGAATAATGACTACAAAGATCACTACTCTTCTAACAACCATGGATGATATTTATGATATTTATGGGAGTTATCATGAGTTACAACTCTTTAGAAAGGTAATTTTATGGGACTACACCTCTAACTTCATTTTTCTTGCTTTATAGTTAACACAAACCATGTGTTACTCAACTTTTATTGTTTGTCTCAAGATAATGATTAAGAGACTAACATTTTCAAGTTTTATTTTAATTAGCTTCTTCTTTTCATGTACGTTCAAATTTTTGTAGACTAGTTAAGTTGGGTCTTGAAACGATGTACTTGCTCTAATAATTAATTGACCCCTCTATTCACGTTCAATTAATTGTCTTGCTAATTATAACTTACAATTGAATATTAGTTCATACAAGAATTTATGACGTATATTTACATATTTGTACAATAATAATAAATTGAATATGTGTAATAAAAGAATAAAATGGTCGATCAATGTTTGAAAGAGATTTTAGTAAAATAACCTCCACTAAAAGTTTTCTCACTTATAATATAGTTTGATTTAATTTTGTAACGACCTAGCCGGTCGTTTTGGGAATTTAAGTCCCGTTCGGCGGCATAAGGTCCTGAGCAGCTTCGTATTATGTGTATTGACTTGTGTGTGTGGTTGAATTCAGTTACCGGATGATTCAGAGTCAAATAAGGAAGAATGATGCAAGTTTTGAAAACTTAAGCGGTAAGAGTTGACCAGAATTTGACTTTTGAGTAAACAACTGAGGAATGGGTTTTAGATGATTTCAATAGCTTCGTATGGTGATTTTGGACTTAGGAGCGTGTACGGACTATGAATTTGAGGTATGTAGCTGATTTAGGCTTGAAATGGCAAAAGTCAAATTTTTGGAGGTTTTGACCGGAAGTGGACTTTTTGATATCGGGGTCGAATTCTGATTTCGGAAGTTGGAGTAGGTCTGAAATGTCAAATATGACTTCTGTGCAAAATTTGAGGTCAATCGGACGTGATTTGATAAGTTTCGGCATCAGTTGTAGAAATTTGAAGTTTTAAATTCATTAAGTTAAATTGGAGGATGATTCGTGTTTTTAGCGTTGTTAGATGTGATTTGAGGACTCGACTAAGTTCGTAGGGTGTTATAGGACTGGTTGGTATGTTTGCTTGAGGTCCCAGGGACCTCGGGTGAGTTTCAGATGCTTAACGGATCGAAATTTGGACTTGTGTAATTGCTGAAGCTTTCATGCTTCTGGTGTAATCGCACCTGCGGTGGGGTGGCCGCAGGTGCAGACACGCACGTGCGAGAGTCCAAGCGCAGAAGCGTTGTTGAGGAGATGGCCAGGGGTCGCAAGTGCGAGGGAATTTCCACTTTTACGAGCCCGCAGATGCGCTTGAAGTTCCGCAGATGCGGAGAGTGAGCTGTGGGGGGAGTCCACAGAAGCGGACATTTGTTCGCAGGCGCGCACTCTTAGTTGCGACCGTTTGATCGCAGAAGAGGACCCAGGTGTGTAAGTCAAGTCCGCACATGCGATGGATTTTTCACAGGTATGTCACGACCCAAAATTCCCACCGTCGGGATCGTGATGGCGCCTAACATTTCACTTGCTAGACAAGCCAACGTTAGAACATTTTATCATTTTTAACAATTTAAATTAAATTACTGAAGAAGACCTCATTTAACTGCAATAATCTAAATATAAATGTGGAAGCTAAAATCGTAATAACATCTGCTATAAATCCCTTAACCCGGTATCACAAGTGCACAAGCTTCTAGAGTAATACATACAACGGTCGGGAATAAATACAATGTTGTCTCAATGAAAATACACAGCTAAATAAAAATAAAGACGGGGACTTCAGGAGCTACGGGCGCTAAGCAGTTGTACCTCATGTCTCTGCAGGGTGTCCAATCCGAGCTCTCTAGTAGCCGCCGCTAGGACCGTCTCCAAAATCTGCACAGTGTGCAGAGTGTAGTATCAATACAACCGACCCCATGTACTAGTAAGTGCCAAGCCTAACCTTGACGAAGTAGTGACGAGGCTAAGGCGGGTCACCTACACTACAACCTGAATGCAGTACATAATAATGACAGAAAATGGGAATACTCAACAGAATTAACTAGTCAACTGAAGATAATAACCACAGCCTCAAGAATAAACTACTGTCGTCCAGAATTACCAATATTTAATAATGCAGATACAGATATCGAATAAAAACCAATAACAGCTCAAGAAATGAAAACATAGAGGTTGTTGCGGCGCGCAACCCTATCCCACCAGACAACACAAATTCCTCCCTTATTTCACCGTAACGATATCAATAACTGTAAATAATATATATATGTTGCAGCGCGTAACCCGATCCCACCAAATGTCAATATCAGTATCATAATTCACCCTTATTTTACCATGTCAATCCACCCTTATTCCACCTATTGCGGCGTGCAACTCGATCTCATCGTATAGTACAAATTCACCCTTATTCCACCTCAACATATCACCCTTATTTCACCTGTTGCGGAGTGCAACCCGATCCCACCATATCAATATCAAGTACTCAATAAGCACAGTAAAAATCACTACTCAAATTATAGGAAAAACCTTTACAATTCCAAGACACCAACTGAACAAATGAAAATCTTGTACAATATCATAACTCGAATAAGTAATACTACTCAAATTATAGGAAAAACCTTTACAATTCCAAGACACAAACTGAATAAATGAAAACCTTGTACAATATCATAATTCGAATAAGTAATACTACACAGCGAGACCGATCCAGAATTTACAACTACAAGGTACAGATAAACCAACTTGAGCAAATAGTAGGAGATTATGAAACTATGGAAACAACTAATATCATGAACAATAGGAAACAATGACTACAAATAGCAATGAGGCACGGAAACACATTTAGAGCATATAACAACTAAGATAGGGAAAAAGATAATATAAGAAGAATGGGGAAATAGGGAAAAACAGATAATTCGGAGGCGTACAAGGACTCGTCACCTCACATATACGCCGCTCACATGAAATTCACATATCAGCTAGTTCGAGGGTTCCTAATTCCCTCAGGTCAAGATTAGACACAACACTTACCTCGCTCCAAAGACCACTCAAAGCTCAACCACAACTTTGCCTTTCAAACAAGCCTTCGAACCAACAATTTCTAGCAAATTACCAACCAAATGATTCAAAATAAGCTTTTGGAATCACCCACGATTGCAAAAGATTCAATTTAGGTCATTATTGAAAAAGTCAACAAAGTCAACTCCCGGGCCCGCTTGGTCCAAACCTGAAATTCGGACCAAAACCCGATTAACCATTCACCCTCGAGCCTGGTTACATAATTTGTTTTGGAATCTGATCCCAATTTGAGGTCTAAATCCCAATTTCTCAAAAATCCTTCACTCTACCCAAATCCCTAAATTTTCACCATGAAAACACTAGATTTTAGGTTAACAACTTGTGAAATGTAATGAAAGATTGAAAGAAAATGGGTTAGAATCACTTACCAATGATTTGGGGAAGAAAGAGTCTTGGAAAAATTGCCCCGAGGATTTTCTTGTTTTGAAAATTTGAAGAATGAGTGAAAATCTCGTTTTTCTAACTATTTGGTCAGTTGCAGGTATTGCATTTGCGACCTGGGGTTCTCAAATGCGAACAAGCCTTCGTAAATGCGGAGAATGGCTATGTCTACAGCCTTCGCAAATGCGAACCAGTGTTCGCAAATGCGGACTGCCAGGATCGCAAATGCGATCAAGACATCTCAAATGTGAAGGTCTCCCCCCTAGCCCACTGTTCGCAAATGCGATGGTCTCTTCGCAAATGCGAGGCTCGCATTTGCGAGATAGACCTCGCAAATGCGAAGTCTGCAGATCAGTTGCAACAGCTACTATGTTTTCTAAGTTCAAAACACTTTGTAGCCTATCAGAAACTTACTCGAGCCCTTGGGACTCCAAACGAAACATGCACACAAGTCCTAAAACATCATACGAACTTGCTCGCGTGATCAAATCGCCAAAATAACACCTAGAACTACGAATTGAAAACCAAATCAAATGAGATTTTTAAGAAAACTTTAAAACTTCTATTTTCACAACCGGACGTCCGTTTCTCACCAAATTGCATTGACAAGTCATAAATATGGTATTGGACCTATACCGAATTCTGGAACCAAAATACGGACCCGATATCCAAAAATTAAACTATGGGTTAAACATTTCAAATTCATTAAGCCTTTAGCTTTCAAATTTCAACAAAGTCCGATATCTTGGGCTAGGGACTTCCGAATTCGATTCTGGCCATACGCCCAAGTCCCAAATCACGATACGGACCCACTGAGATAGTCAAAACATGAATCCGGATCCATTTGCTCAAAGCATTGACCAAAGTTAACTCAAATAGTTTTCAAAGCAAATTTTCATATTTTTCACAGTTTTTAGCATAAAAGCTTTTCGGAAACACGCCCAGACTACGCACGTAAATCGAGTGGGGTAAAAATGAGATTTTTAAAGCTTCGGATCACAGAATTAGATTTTAAAACATAAGATGACCTATCTGGTTATCACATGGTGCAGCGTCGCAAGTGCGACTATGGGTCTGTAGGTAAGAGATCACTAGGTAGAAAAGGGGAAATTACGAGGGTTTGATCTCATTTTCTCTTTGGGGATTTGAAAGCTTGGATTTAGGAGATAATTTGAAGGATTTTTAGAGGAAGCTATTGGGTAATGATTCTTAACTCATTTATGGTTATATTCCACTAATCTATAGTTGATTTCATCTTTTAATTAAGGAATTTGGTTGAGAAATTTGGGGAAAATGGAAGAAGTTCTTCAACTATGTTTTTGAGTTTTGATTGATATTTTGATATCGGATTTGGTTAATTTTGGTACGAGTGAACTCGTGGTTGATTGGGTGTTCATATTTTGTGACTTTTACCCGATTTTAAAACGTGAGCCCGGGTCGACTTTTTAGGACGATTTTCGAATTTTTTTGTTTAAGTCTTGATTTTATTAATTAGATTAGTCCATTATAGTTGTATTTATGAGATGTAATTGGTTTTGGCTAAATTTAGACCAATCGGAGTCAGATAATGGTGGAAAGAGCATTCTTACTGATTGATTGAGCTTGGTTCGAGGTAAGTATTTTGTCTAACTTCGTGTGGTGGAACTACCCCTTAGGATTTGAGTCTTTTATGCTAATTATAGTTCGTGTACGCGAGGTGATGAGTACGTACTCGTAGATATTTGAGGGAAATTGGCCTTTTAGGATTCTTAGGTCCTTTTATTAACTGAATATGTAGTTGTTCTCGTTATTAATACATTTCTTAATTACTAGTTTCACATCTACCTGCTTTAATTAGAATTAATTGCTTCATGATCAACTCTTATTGCTTATTTGATTCATTAGTGCCTTAACTGAAATTGTTATCTCTTCTATTGCCATGTTATCCTTTCCTAACTGCTTATCTTTATTTGAAGTTATAATTATCTCTTCTGTAATTGTTCATCCTTAATTGAGGCTATGATTATCTTTATACTGCTTATCCTTATTTGGAATTATTCAACTTGTGTTAGCTCCCTTGTTGTTGAACTGTACATTGTGGGATCGCTGTTACATATTATTTCCTTCCTTGTAGAGATGTCCTTATTATGAGTAGCATTCTCTATTGTGGCTAGTCCTTGTGAATTAGTTCCTCCTTTCCTTTGAGTTATGGAATTTCTGAATTGATTTATTTATCTTACCCTTGTATTAGTGTTATTGTTGTTGTTGTACTTGTTGTTGTGATGCACGAGGTTTCTGTCATGCGGTTATTATTGTGATGCACGCAGTTTCTGCTGTGCGGTTGTTGTCATGGGGTTGCACGAGGTTTCTACCGTGCTATTATTACTATTAATATTTTCACATGAGGCGTGACAAGGCGGGATATATATAAGTAGGTTGCGTATGTGGCGAGACAAAGTTGGATAATTATTATTGTCACAACCCAAAATCTCACCTATCGTGATGGAGCCTAACTCAATATTAGGCAAGCCGACAATCCCAATGAACCACCATATCTTTTAAATTTGAAAACATAATAATTAAATTCAGCGGAAGAAATCTCACAGATACAATTATAAACACTCCCAAAACTCGGTGTCACTGAGTACATGAGAAACTAAATAAATACAAAGTCTGACTAGTAAAAATTATTGTCTGAAATATAAAACAGTACAATAACTAAACAGGAAGGGAATTAAGTCTGCGGTCTTCAAGAAACTACCTTGATAGTCTCCAACGGAAAGAACTCTGAATTCTAAGTAACACGAGGAGCACCTGGATATGCACACGAGGTACAGAGTATAGTTTGAGTACAACTAACTCAATAAGTAACAAGACTAACCTCTAGGCTGAAAGCAATGAGGAGCTCAGCAGATACAATCCAGTATAAATAATGGTACAAAACGTAGACATGCTTTCAAATTTAACAGTTAAACTCAGTACAAGTGAAATAGATCAATATTGCATGATATGAAGAATATGACATCTTTGTATCTACATGCCAATGTACATACTGTATGTGATGCACCTTAGTGAAAACTCCATGTACTGACAATCTAAAATACTAAATTACTCAGTACTGTATATGGCCAATCCAGCCCAGGGCAGATCCATCCCAAATATATATGTATATCCATCAACTGACAGTCAATCACTCAGTACTGTATAAGGCCAATCCATACCAGAGGAATATCCATCCCCAAATATCAATGATTCGGACAAGATCCATGTCCAGAAAAACTCCATCCCTCAATATAGATGCGTCGGGAAAGATCCATGCCCAGGGAAGATCCATCCCTCAATATAAATGCTTCCGGCAAGATCCATGCCCAGGGAAGTTCCATCCCTTAATATATATAATTATCCGCGCTCATTGGGTGTGTGTGCAGACTCCGGAGGGACGCCTTCAGCCCAAACGCTATATATCCACCGCGCTCACTGGGGGTGTGTGCGGACACTCGGGGGGGCTCCTTCAGCCCAAGCGCTATATAAAGCCTATATGGCCTACTACAGGCGGGCAGTCTCATCAGTATAATAATAAAGGCTATAAGGCCTGTTGTAGGTGGGCAACCCCGATCCATATAATACTATTGTATAAAGCCAATATGGCGTGTTGTGTTGCGCAACTCAATCCTATAAATATCCTCACAATGGACAAATATTACGCAGTGTGAAAAGTATATTTTTGAAACAATTAATTCAACAGTAACATGATCCCATAGATCCCAAAATATTAGCACATAGCCTAAACACGATATTTAATTAGAGTCTCAGCTCAATTTCCTAACACGAGGAGAATATTCGGATAATAACATGATACATTAATTTTACAACTGCACGGGATTTATTCAAGACACAATATCTGCGGTGCACGTCTACATGCTCGTCACCTATCGTATGTGTCACCTCCAAACAATTTATATCATACCAAATTTCAGGGATTCATACCCTCAGAACCAAGTTTAGAAGTGTTACTTACCTAAATTCGAGCAATTCTTTATTCCAATAAGCCTTTTCTCTAGATTTGGCCTCTGAACGCCTCGAATCTTAGTCAAAATAATTCAATACAATCAACACGAGGTATAGGAATCAATTCCATATGAAAATGCTAACTTTCACAATAAAATTCGAAATTAACTTAAAACTAACAGTGGGCCCCATGTGTCGGAACCTGACAAAAATGATAAAATATGAATGCCCATTCAACCACGAGTCCAACCATACAAAAATTACTAAATTCGGAGTCCGATTCGGCCGTCAAACCCTCAAATTAATTTTTGGTAAATTTCTATTCCAATCCACCAAATCATGAAATAAGTACTTGAAATAATGTTAGATTCATGAATAACGGATCAAATCAAGTTAAGATCACTTACCCCAGTCCAATTTGTGAAGTTTGCCTGTGAAAATTGCCCAAACCGAGCTCCCCTTATGTCAAACATGGCCAAAATCCCGTTTATAGAGCCTCTGGAGTTTTTGAGCGCCATAGGCAGCGTGGGGCGCTGCCTCTGGCGCAGTTTCCACCATCCAAACAATTCCCAGGGCCAGGGCTAGCTACCCACGCTTACCTGGGCGCTGGCGGCGACGGAAAATCTTTTTCAACACGTAAATGGGCATAACTTTCCCATACGGTGTTCGAATTCGATGATTCTTTTTGCTATGGCTCCAAAATTTCAATACCGGTCTAATGGTTCAATAAAAACTGAATTTGGAGCTCCATTGCCTTATGTGATTCCACTTATTCTCGAAGAAACAGCCTTCGAACATTCTATATTCAATGCTGAAACCTAGCAAATAAAGTCCGATTGACCTCATATTTTGCAGAGAAGTCATAAATAACATAACGAACATATTCCAAATTTCCAGAATCGTATTCGGACCCTGATATCAAAAAGTCAACTCCCCCGTCAAACTTCTAACTTAAATTTACATTTTAGCCATTTCAAGCCTAATTTAACTACGGACTTCCAAATAATTTTTCGGACATACTCCTAAGTTCAAAATCACCATACAGAGCTATTGGAATCATAAAAGTTCAAATCCGAGGTCGTTCACACATAAGTCCACATCTGGTCAACTTTTTCAACTTATATTTTCAATTAAGAGAATAAGTGTCTCATTTCACTCTTAAATCCTTCCGTACTCGAACCAACTAACCCTGTAAGTCATAAATCAACTATAAGGCATAAATTGAGCAGTAAATGGGGGAAACAAGGTTGTAATACTCGAAACGACCGGTCGGGTCGTTACATTCTCCCCCACTTAAACATACGTTCGTCCTCGAACGTGCTAAGAGTTGTTTCCATGCCATCAACTCTCTATTCCATTTTTTCACGCACGTACTCGGGGGTGATCACACGACACCCTATTTTGTTTAAATTGTATAGGCCTGACAACGCAACATAATTAAAAATCATTACTTCAACCTTAGCCCATAAACCTTGGAATTAATTTTCCAACATTCAAAATTGCTTTTCAAGACCTGAATCTCACATCAACACGATGTATGAGTCTGCACATGCTGTATTAAGCCATAACCATAACCCTAGATACAATCACTTAACATACTACACAACTTGCATGCTCGCAGCACCATTTTCGATCACCTTAACTACTCCAAAGTAACCCGGTAATAGTATTAAACCCTATATCAAACAAAACTTCGTTCTATAACTTTCGCACACTGCTGATAATGAAAGAAACACACGATATCTCATAACATCTTATTAGATTGACAAGTCATGGAGCTGTCCCTCCCAAACTAGAACCATAATCACTTTCTCAGCCGACTTTCAATATTATCCTCCCAATATATCATAATCAAACCTGATAGTACCCATTCTAGGTCCAATGAACTTATATTATTAGACACAACTATCCCATTGACATGCCACGCCAATACAACTCAATTCACAACTGCGCAACCTTGTACCCAAAATGAAAGATGTCTCAAAGTAGAGAACCGTATTGCAAGTTCAACAAGAAATACTACAACTGAAATGCTCTGAGCTCATTATATACAGTAGAATCAAGACACACAAATTTAATAAAAGTAACCAACTCTGCTATAGCTCGTATTAACATCACTCGTACATATAACTCACGTGCTATAACATCAATATCTGGACCCGCAAGGACAACTCACGTGTCAATAATATCAATAATTTGAATATCAATAGTCTATCAACTAGGAGAGTATCGTAATACTAATGAACATCTGTAACTCAAAACATAATGCTCCTTTCAACCGCATACCTTTCTCAGGGATTACCGAGAAACTATAACATTCACCTAAATATATAACACTGACCATTCCGTTCAGAATTCATGATCTTCCTTTCAAGAATGAACTGCCACCTCGTACATATAAACCTAAATCCCTCACAACATACCACATCTATCACGTGAGAAGCATGAGAATCTCATATAACCCTTTAGAAAGTCACTCACTATGCTCAAATCTAAATTGCACCGCCCGAACAGGCCAAAAGACATAAGTCCTCAACGGAGTAACTCTGCCCTTATACCACCAATCAAATTTATACTTCGTGCTCACTACATCATTTAGAATAACAATTTAATCACGCAATCAAATCGTAGATAACAAACTCTCCCAATTGGCCCAAGGCCATATAATAAAACATCTGATATCTCACCATACCCAGATAATATCTAAATTAACCATACTAAGCAATAAAAGATCAATTATGGTCTCTAGTCCCCCAATAATTATCGCACACGACCGATACACACAGTCCACAATTATAGTATCACCTGTCGGCGTAGATACATGAACATATGAAACTAAGGACTCACGGGGCATATCCAGTAACTGAACAAAATATGATGAAACATACGAATATGTGGAATAAGGGTCAAATAATATAGAAGCCTCTTTGTGGCATATTGAAACAATACATGTGATCACTGCATCTGAAGTAACACCATCTGGCCTGGCCCTCTTAGGCGACCCCTAGCTGACTGAGCCTCATCCCGAGCTGGCTGGGCAGGTGGTGGAGCAGCTGTAGCAGAGGTCGTAACATGACTCCTCTACTGAACTGGACCTTGCGTAAGGCGGGGACAATATCTCTTTATGTGGCCCAAGTCTCCACACTCAAAGTAACCCGTCTCTAAAAAGGATGGTAAGTTCTGAGGCGGACCTTGAAAACCAAATAGCTATGAGAAGAACCTGGTACTGGTAATCCCTGAGAGGAAGGAGCACAAGGCGTACTCTGGGCTGGAAGTGCACTAAGAGATGAATAACCCTGATGAGAACCGTATCAACCATGGTTGGATGATGCTATGAACTGGATGACCTTCCTGAGCGTGTCTGTAAGGACGACCTCTATTATGGTAGGACTGTCCTCCAGAAGGTACCCCACCAGCACCGCCCGAACCTCAAGGCCTTTTGGCCTCCTTCTCAACACACTCATGGCTACGGACCGCCTCTATTGCCGAGCAATGCAGCCACCTCTTCAAAGGTGGCACCGGATACCCTCTCCCTAGTCATAAGTAATCGCAGCTAATATATGAGGCCATCAATAGACCTTCTAATCCTTTACCTATCAATTGGAACCAACCAAACTACGTGACTAGCCAACTCAGAAAATCTCATCTCGTATTGCGTCACAGACATGCCATCCTGACGTAACTACTGAAACTGCATGCGCAGTTCCTCTCTACGAGACTGTAGAACAAACATCTCCAAAAAGAGAACAGAGAATTCCTGCCATGTAAGTGGTACTGCACCAATCGTCTTGCACCTCTCATAAGTACTTATACGCCTCCAATTTACCTGTTTTCCATGTTTTCTTCCATTTTTCTTATATTGTCTCTTTCCTATGTCTAAGTGTTACGTGTTTAGATTAGTGTTGTTAAATTTATCATTCTTATTATGTTTACGTATTTTCTGATAATAATTGAGTATTTATTTAAAAATTGAGATTTGATATTGTGGAAGAAAAATATTGAAGTAAGGCTTGTACTTGTTATTCTATCTCACTGTTGTTCTTTATGCATTGCAT
Source organism: Nicotiana otophora (assembly GCA_000715115.1). Lineage (NCBI taxonomy): Eukaryota > Viridiplantae > Streptophyta > Magnoliopsida > Solanales > Solanaceae > Nicotiana > Nicotiana otophora. Next base: position 47,507 of record AWOL01S0016679.1, on the reverse strand, counting down.
TATGGTAAGGGAGAGTGTTAATGCACGAAGGGTGATGTCGTGCAATATTGTGAGTGTTAATGCACGAAGGGTGATGTCGTGCCATATTGTGAGTGTTAATGCACGAAGGCTGATGTCGTGCCATATTGCGAGTGTTAATGCATGAAGGGTGATGCCGTGCCATATTATGAGTGAAAAATCCCGAAGGGTGATGTCGTGCCATAATATGAGAGTTAATGCACGAAGGGTTATGCCGTGCCGTTTCTATTAATTTTATGGTAAGATTGAGAGTAAAAGTACGAAGGGTGATGCCGTACATTTTTCCTTTACTGTATTTGTTGACCCCGTTGATTTATAATATATTGGTTGTTCCAGATAATATTCTGCTGCAGTTCTTTATCTCGTATTTCCCCTAACATGTTTGCCCTTCCAATATATTATGTCTAATTCTTCATTACTGTTATTTGTATATGCACCGTTAAATTGTGCAGGTTCGACACTTACCAGTACATGGGGTCAGTTGTATTGATACTGCACTCTGCACTTTCCGTGAAGATTTTGGTACCGGCTCGGGTTGATCGAGAATTTTCTATTGGACTGCTATCCGGGGACTCAAGGTAGATCTGCCGGCGTTCACAGACCTTGAAGTTCCCGTCTATCTGTTTTGTATTATTAAGCACGATTATTAAGCACTGTTCAGACAGTTGTATTTCTTTTAGACTATTACTTGTAGTAAATTCTAGAATGCTCGTGAATTGTGACTCTAGATCCGGGTGGTAGTAATTAATACAGTTTTTATATTATTCTGTACTTATTATATTTTATCTTAGTTAATTATTGTTATTTACTGAATGAAAATAAGGAATTATTTTAATGATTCTCTAACATTGGTTTGCCTAACAAGTGAAATGTTAGGCGCCATCACGGTTTCCGTCGGTGGAAAATTCAGATCGTGATTGAAGCTTCGTTTTTCTCGACAGAAACAAAAATCAATTTGAAACTCACCACAAGAGTCACTAAGTCGGAGTTGAAGAATTATCTTTAAAATTATGAACACAATGACGAGAATGTAACATCAACTTTAGTCTGCCATGCATTGGAACTCCCTTCGCATTGGATGATGTTGAGAGTAGAGACAAGATGATACATTAACGTTTATGAGAAAATACCAAACGCTATTCCTCTTATTCTCGAGCTTGCCAAGTTGGACTTCAACATTGTTCAAGCAACACATCAAGAAGATTTAAAAGATGTATCAAGGTGTGACATCTCTCTATATATGTATGTATGTATATATAATATATCTATCGTCAATACATAGGTTTAACAAATATCTGAAGATTAATTAATTAGGAAAAACTAAAAACATATTTCTACTTAATTATTTAGAACATATTTTTGATAATTTCTTATGAAGCATTAATGAGTAACTAATTATATTTAAAGGTGGTGGAAGAACACATGCCTGGCAGAGAATTTGCCATTTTCAAGGGACAGATTGGTGGAGGCTTTCTTCTGGGGAGTAGGAGGAGTCCTTGAGCCTTAACAAGGACACTACCGAATAATGACGACAAAGTCCACTACTCTTGTTACAATCTTTGATGATATTTATGGGACTTATCATGAGTTACAACTCTTCACTGATGCTGTAGAAAGATAATTTTATGGGACTACATCTCTAACTTCATTTATCTTGCTTTACAGTTAACACAAACCATGCGTTACTCAACTTTTATTGTCATGATCCAGTTTCACCCATAGATCATGATGGCGCCCAACATCACAGTTAGGCAAGCCAACTAGTGAATTAAACATATATTTATCCTTTTAATAATTTTTCGAGTAATTGAACTCTTCTTACTTGCAATATTTAAGAAACAAATAATAAGTTTCTGATTAAATAAAAAATCAAGAAAAATACTTAAATCTACAATTCTACTAGTGTATGTGCCAAGACCTGGTGTCACAAGTATTTGAGCATCTAGTAGATTATACAAAAAAATTTAAATATTGTCTGAAATAAAATAAACAGAATACACATACGAGAAGAAGCACTAGTTGCTGCAGAGCGACTCAGAAAGGCAGCTCACCACTAGGCCTCGGGGTAATGTGGATGCGCTCCGGTAGGACCAACTAAAAATCCTGTCTCAAATCCTGCATAAGAAGTGCAACAAGTGTACCATGAGTACATAAAGAACGTGTACCTAGTAAGTATCAAGTCTAATTTCGAAGAAGTAGTGGCGAGAGGTCGTCTTTGACACTCACTAAGGTCAATAATATTAAAAATAGAAATATTTAAATAAACATGATTTATGTGAATAACAATAATATTTTTAACAAGCGGGAATAAATATTTCTTTCAAATTCAGTAATTTGCAATTTATCAATTAGCGTCACAAACTGCAATAGAATGTTAAGGTATCATGTAATTATTATTATTAGGAATAATTTCTGTCGAGGTCGTTCGGCCCTATCTAGAGTATCGTGTACACTGCCGAGGGACGTGCGTCATGATCCATAGATGCATCTATATTGCCGAGGCGTTCGACCCGCTCAACAAGAAAGGAGGTCATTTTCTTATGAACCTCTGGAATGAGAAGTTATTATAAAACTAACACATAAGGATGTACAATATCTATTAACAATCAAGTAATTTTCACAAAATTTCAAGTATGTGAAATTATGATCTTTTACTATTTTCTCTAACAATTTCAAATATAATTCCAGTAATTTAATTAATAAAGGATGCAATTATTATAAGTAATTCATGATTTGAGTTCTAAACTACCCGGACATAGCATAATTAGTAGCTACGCACGGACTCTCGTCACCTTGTACGTACGTAGCCCCCACAATTAGCAACAATTATAAATTTTAAACACCTATGGGGTAAATTCCCTCTTACAAGGTTAGACAAGAGACTTACCTTGTCTCAAAGTCCACTTCCCGATCACAATGTCGCATTAATGTCCCAATTCGATGCCGAAAAATCTGAAACAATCCAAATGTTATATAAAATAATTAATATATGCTCAATAATTTGAAATTAGACTCTTAAATTAATTACCCAACCCAAAATAGAAAAATTTCAAAAATTCACTCCGGGCCCACGTGCCCGAATTCCGTAAATATTTGGAGAAAATCGTTACCCATAATCTCAAGAACTCAAATATATAATTTTCATCCCATTCCATAACCATTTTCGTGGTTAAAATCTAATTTATATCAAAACCTAGGTTTTTCATCTAAACCCTTGATTTCCACGATTTACATGTTATAATCTACCCATAATCTATGTATTTAACTCACAATAGGTAGAATTAACTTACCTCCAAATTGCTAGGTGAATACTCCTATAAAAACACTTCAGAATCGCCCAAGAATGAAAAAATGAGATAAAACAATGGCTGAGCCCCGACTTAAATGGCGTTCTGCCTACTGTGATTTCTGCATTTGCGGTTTAACAACCGCATCTGCGTAAAGGGTCTCGCAGATGTGGTCCTTCCTCTAGTTAGCTCCTTTGCTTCTGCAACCAGCGGCTCGCTTATGCTAGACCGCTTCTGTGGCGCATGTGTCGCACCTGCGACCTCCATCCGCTCCTGCGCTGCCTTCCTCGCACCTGCGCCTTCACAAGTGCGGTTCATTTCCCCGCTTCTGCGATCACTGAAAGCCCCCTCATGGCCGCTTTTGCGACTCGTGGCTCGTTTCTGCAAGCTCGCACCTGCAGCTGGCCAAGCGCATGTGCGGTTTCAACAGAATCTGGTAGCTTCAACTGCTGCTCCCAAGTCTAAACTTGGTCCGATCCTCGTCCGGTTAAAACCTGAGGCCCCCAGGGCCACGCCCGAACATACCAACAAGTTTGAAATCATAAAACGGACTCGCTCGAACCCTTGAAATGTGTAAAACAAAATCAAAACTAAAAATCATACATCAAACCAAATTGATTCAACTTGAAATTTTCAAATTCTTCAAACTTACTTCGAACACGCTGAAATATACTTATACTACTCGAAATGACACCAAAATTTTATGTGCAAGCCTTAAATCACCATACAGAATAATTTCTAGGCTCAAAATTCCAAATGGACATCAATTACTCCAAAACCTACTCCAAACCAAATTTAAAGAACCTTAAGATCTTCAAATAGCTAGTTTTTACTATTAAGCGCTGAAACGCTCTCGGGATACGAACCTATTGAAACCGTCAAATCCCGATTCCAAGGTCGTTTTCTAAACATGTTGACTGAAGTAAAACTTGGCATTTTAAAGCCAAACTAAGGAAACAAGTATTTTGATTTCAACCCAAACACATCCAGATCCCAGACTAACCATTCCCGCAAGTCATAAAACAGTAAAAGAACGTACGTGAAGTTTTATTTAGGGGAACGAGATTCTAAAAGGGAAAACGGCCGGTTGGGTCGTTACATTTATTGTTTGTCTCAAGATAATGATTAAGAGACTAACATTTTCAAGATTTGTTTTAATTGGCTTCTTCTTTTCACGTACGTTCAAATATTTGTAGACTAGTTAACTTGGGTCTTGAAATGATGTACTTGCTCTAATAATTAATTGACCCCTATATTCATGTTAAGTTAGAATGTAAAAATATATTTTTCTGGTAATAATTAATACATTCAGATGGGAGCTAAAAGAAATGGAGCAACTTCCAGAATACATGAAAGTAATGTACTCTGCTTTGTTCAACACAATCAATGAAATGTCGTATGAAGTTCTTAAAGAGCAGGGTATCAACGTCCTACCCTACCTCTCAAATTCAGTAAAAACTCATATCGTTGTATTTAGAATATATTTTTTTAGTCCCAGATATTAAACATGCCTAGTTTATTAATTTCCTATATATCTAATCTTCTATTTGAAACACATGCACGTTAATTAATTAGTAGGCAGATTTGTGCAAAGCTTATTTACGAGAAGAAAGATGGTACTTGTAATGACCCAACCGGTCATTTTGACTATTAGAAACTCGTTCTCCTAAATAAAACTTTCTGAATGTGCTTTTAATAATATATGACTTGCGGGGATGGTTGGTTCAGAATTTGAAAGTGATCGGGTTGAAATCGGAACAATTGGTTCCTTAGTTTGGCTTTAAAAGGCCAAGTTTGACATCAGTCAACATTTGCTAAAATGACCCCGAAATCGAGATTTGACGTTGAGAAGTGAAATCGTCGTAAAACACACACTTAAAAACTCACCTTAAGTAGTATGCGAACTCGTAGATGACTTGAGGATGAGAGGGGATGTTTAATCTTCAAAGAATGAGACTATTTTCTCTCTCCCCGTCACTTTTATTTCAATTTCACGCCATTGGCATCACGGTACGTGACCATCGCCACCCAAAACGCCCCAAAAATTATACTTCTGACTTTGGCGTTTTGATTCGCACCCGGCACCCTCTTGGGCACCCAAAACGTGACCCATTTTTCTGATAGAATAGTCTTAAGTAAAATGCCTATAACCCTTTATAGGAACATTAAAATGATAAATGATTTGATGAGTTGGAAACTAGACTCAAAAGGCATTAATTTGATAGGTAGATCACCTCCTAAGTCGTTATAGTTTGGTAGCAGCATGCGTTTTAAGTAGGATCTAGTGCGAATTGAGACATACTTTCCACTTAATGTATCCAACTTGTTCCACATGAATTCTTGCCATTCACATAACTCCTTGGTATGTTCCAATATACCTTAAACATATAATTTCATTTCAAAATGATGTGACCCTATCCCATAGGTCTCCTTTAATACTCGAATATGTTATTCCCAAATACAGTTGGCGCACCTTAAAAGCTTAAATCATTAGGAAATTTTAACGGGACCTTACAGACATACTTACGGAGCATAGATACATGAAACACTTGATGAACACCTGATAGACTATGCGGCAATGTAAGTTCATAATCCACCTCTCCAATCTTCTTGCGTATTTCAAAAAGCCCAATATACATAGGACTTAACTGGCTCTTCTTCCCAAATCTCATAACACCTTTCATAGGCGAAACTCAGAGTAGTACCTTCTCTCCTTCCTTGTAAGTAACATCTCGAACCTTCCGATTGGCATAACTATTCTATCTAGACTGCGCCATGTGAAGTCTATCTGAATCAATTTAACCTTTTCTAAAGCATCCTGAACTAAATCAGTACCCAATAGCCTAGCCTCACCCGGCTCAAACCAACCCACCAGAGACCGGCGTCGTCTCCTACATAAATCCTCATATGGAACCATCTTAATGCTTGATCGGTAATTGTTATTATAGTGAAACCCTGCAAGTGGAATAAACGGATCCCAAGAACCCCAAAAATCTATAACACAAGCACGTACCATATCTTCCAATATATGAATAGTGCGCTCGAAATGTCCGTCCATCTGAAGGTGAAATGTTGTACTCAACTGAATCTGTGTACCTAATTCTCGTTGCACTGCTCACCAACACTGTGATGTAAACTATGTGCCCCAATCTGAAATGATGGACACTGGCACACCGTGAAGGCGAACAATATCGCGAATATAAATCTCAGCCAACCGCTCCGAAGAGTAATTAGTCCAAACTAGAATAAAATGCGCGGACTTGGTCAACTGTACCCAAATAACATCAAACTTCTCAATGTCCGCAAAATTCCAACTACGAAATCCATGGTAATATACTCCCATTTCCACTCCAAAATTTCAAGTCTCTGAAGCAATCCGCCCGGTATCTGAAGCTCGTACTTCACCTATTGATAATTTAAACACCAATCTACAAAACCCACTATATCTTTCTTTATCCTTATCCCCCAATAATGATGTCTCAACTCCTGATACATCTTTGCGGCATCCGGATGAAGGGAATACCGCGGACAGTGGGCTTCTTCAAGAATCAACTCACACAGTCCATCTACATTTGGCACACAAATCCGACCCTGCATCCTCAACATCCCATCATCTCCAATAGTAACATCTTTGGCATCACCGTGCTAAACTGTGTCCTTCAGGGAAAGCAAATGGGGATCATCATAGTGGCACTCTCTGATGGGGTCATATAAAGAAGAACGATAAACCACACAAGCTAGAACCCGACTGGGCTCAGAAACATCTAATCTCACAAACTTATTGGCCAAGGACTGAACATCAACTACAAGAGGCCTCTTACCAACAGGATTGAATGCAAGGCTACCCATACTCATTGCCTTTCTACTCAAGGCATAGGCCACCACATTGGCCTTTCCGGGATGATACAGAATAGTAATATCATAGTCCTTTAGTAGCTCCAACATACTTTGCTGTCTTAAAGTTAGATACTTTTATTTGAACAAGTGATGGAGATTCCGATGATCCGTAAATACTTCACAAGATACACCGTAAAGATAATGCCTCCAAATTATTAATGCTTGAATAATGCCTGCCAATTCAAAATCATGAACATGGTAGTTCTTTTCATGTGGCTTCAACTGGCGCGAAGCGTAAGAAATCACTCTACCTTCCTGCATTAAGTTACACCCAATACCGATCCGAGAAGCATCACAATATACTGTATAAAAGCCTGAAATTGAAGGTAAAATAGAACTGGAATTATGGTCAAGGCAGTCTTGAGCTTCTGAAAGCTCTCTTCACACTCATCCGACCACCGGAATGGAGCTCCTTTTTGGGTCAATTTAGTCATAGGCACCGAAATGGAGGAGAAGCTCTTCACCAAGCAACGATAATAAGTGTCCAAGCCTAGAAAGCTCCAAATATCAGTAGCTGAATATGGACTGGACCAATTCGAAATTGCCGCTATCTTCTTCGAATTTCTCTGAATTCCCTCACTGGACACTTTATGTCTCAAGAATGCAACCGAACTGATCCAGAATACATACTTAGAGAATTTGGCAGAAAGTTTCTCCTCCCTCAGCCTATGTAGTACAATACTCAAATGATGTGCATGTTCCTTCCGGCTACGTGAGTTCACCGGGATGTCATCAATAAATACTAAGACAACCAAATGAAGATATGACTGGAATACACTATTCATCAAGTGCATAAATGCTGCTAGCACGTTGGTCAGCCCAAAAGATATCGCGAGGTATGCCCATAACGGGTCATTAATGCCATCTTTAGAATATCTAAATCCCGAATCTTCAACTAATGATACCCAGACCTCGAATCACTCTTAGAAAACACCCTTGCTCCCTAAAGCTGGTCAAATAAATCATCAATACGAGGCAAAGGATACTTGTTCTTGATTGTAAATTTGTTCAACTTCTTGTAGTCGATGCACATCCGCATAGTACCATTTGTTTTTACAAACAAAACCGGTGCACCCCAAGGTGACACACTAGGACAAATAAACCCGTTATCAAGAAGTTCCTGAAGTTGATCTTTCAATTCTTTCAATTCAGCTGGTGCCATACGATATAGAGGAATAGAAATGGACTACATCCGAAAACTTCTCGCACTACCAGTATAGAATCAATAGTAGGAGTGTCTGCATCAACATCTCTCACAAAGGCCAAATATGACAAACATCCCTTCCCAACCATCCATTGAGACTTTAAGTAAGAAATTACCCTGCTGGGAACATAATCTAGAGAACCTCTCCACTCGACCCTTGGCAATCCCTGTTTCGCCAACGTCATGGTTTTTGCGTGATAGTTCAGAATAGCATGACATGGAGACAACCAATCCATACCTAAGATTATATCGAAATCAACCATACTAAGCAATAAGAGATCAACTCTAGTCTCCAGTCCCCCAATAGTTACAACACACGGCTGATACACAAGGTCCACAATAATAGTATCGCCCACCAGCGTAGATACAAGAACATGTGAAACTAAGAACTCCCAGGGCATATCCAGATAATGAGAAAAATATGATGATGCATACGAATACGTGGAACCAGGGTCAAATAATATATAAGCTTCCTTGTGGCATACTAAGACAATACTTGTGATCTCTGCATCTGAAGCAACAACATCTGGCCTAGCAGGAATAACATAGAATAGGGCCTGACCGCCACCTGATCGGCCTCCCCCTCTTGGGAGACCCCTAGCAAACTGAGCCCCACCCCAAGCTAGTTGGGCGTATGAAGAAGCAACTGGTACTGAAGTCACAGTTTGACTCTTATGCTGAGCTGAACCTCTCATAAGGCGGGGGCAATATCTCTTTATCTGACCCAAATGTCCACACTCAAAATGACCCTTTTCTGAATATGTCGGCAAGTATTGAGTTGGACATCGAAAACAAGAATAACTATCAAAAGAACCTGGTACAAATGAACGTTGAACTAATGGTGCACGAGATGAACTCTGAGCTGGAAGTGCACTAAGAGAAGACTTACTCGGTCGAGCACTCTATGAACCATGGCTAGTTGATGCGCCACGATGAGCTGGATGAGACATATGAGCGGGCTTATAAGGTCTACCCCTGCTTTGATAGGACTGCCCCCAGAGGGAACACTGCTGGAATCACCCGGACCAGGAGACCTCTTGGCCTCCCTCTCCCCACGCTCCTGAGTATGGACCATTTCTATCTGTTAAGAACTATCAACCACTTCGTTGGATTTAGTACTTGATATATTTCCCAGAGTCATAAAAAATGGAACTGATGGTTGAGGCCAATAATGAACCTCCTGATCTTCTCCCTCTCAGTAGGAACCAACCAAACTGCATGGAGAGCCACTTCTGAATACCACATCTCATATTGAATCACAGACAGGTCCTCCTGACGTAAATGCTTGAACTGCCTGCGCAGTTCCTCTCTGCAGGTCTGTGGTGCAAACTTCTCCAGAAATAATATGGAGAATTCATGCCATGATAGTGGTGCTGCACCAACTGGTGTGCTCCTCTTATAAGACTCCCACCATTTGAAGGTTGCCCCGGTCCACTGAAAAGTAGTAAATGATACCTCATTGGTCCCTATAATACCTGTTGTACGAAGCATCAGCTGGCATCTGTCCATGAAATCCTAATCATCCTCTGACTCAATTCCACTAAAAGTTGGAGAATGGAGTCTCCCAATTATCTCTGATCTTTTCTGCTCCTCGTCATTCATAATAGGACCTAGTTGGGCCTGAGCAGTGGTAACCGGCTGGACTGGTAGTTCCCTCGGTATCTGAAGTCCCTGCACTACCTGCTCTGTGACAGGGGTATGAGTATCTCCCCCGGCCTGAGAAGTGGTTGCTGCGGCCTAAGCTAAAACCACCTGAGCAAGGCCAGTGCAAACAATCAATATCTGGATTAAAGCCTCCTGAAGGTCTGGAACCACAATAGGCACAACTAGTGCTTGAGATGGTCCCGCCGGCCCAACTATATCAGGAACCTACTCTTGAGCTGAAGCAACTGGTGGTTCTACAGGTGCTGCTCCAACTGTTGTATAAGCTACACATCGACCTCTACCACTGCCCCGGCCTCTACAACGGCCCCGACCTCTCCGACCCTAACTGAAGGCACTGGTGGCCAACCATCTGATCCTCTAGTACGTGTCCTCACCATATGTGAGAGAATAAAATAAAAAACATTTAGTTTCCGAAATTAACAAATTTGCACGACAGAATACAAGAAAGTGAAATTTTCCTAAGGGTTCGGCAGCCTCTCAAAGATAAGTACAGACGTCTCTGTACTGATCTGCAAGACTCTATTAAGCCTGCTCATGGCACGTGAGACATATGTAACCTAGGCTCTGATACCAATTTCTCGACCCAAAATTTGCATGTAGTGATGGTGCCTATCTCAATACTAGGTAAGCCAATAACCTCAATAAATTACAATAATCTTTTAAGTTTGAAAACATAATATTTAAATTCAATAGCAAATCTCACAAATATTGCGGTATAAATACACACCCAAAACCCGGTGTCACTGAGTACATAGAGAATCTAAATGATAACATAGTCTGACTGATAAAACACTATCTGGAAATATAAAACAGTACAAACATCGGGAAAAAAAAGAGAGACATGGTCTGCGGACGCCAAGCACCTACCTCGATAGTCTCCAACAGATAAAATTCTAAAATCTAGCAGCCGCCATATCCAGAAGTACCTGGATCTGCACACGAAATGCATAGTGTAGTATGAGTACAACCGACCCCATGTACTCAATAAGTAACAAGACAAACCTTTGGGCTTAAAGTAGTGACGATCACAACAGGTATAGTCCAGTATAGAAATAATAGTACAAAAATGTAGGCATGCTTTCAAGTTCAACAGTTAAACTCAGTACAAGTAAAATAGATAAATTCTACATGATATGAGGACTATGACATCTCTATATCTACATTCCAAAATATATGTTGTATGTGATGTACCACAATGGAAAGCTTGTGTACTCCCCCTCTCAAAATATTCAATCACTCAGTACTGTATATGGCTAATCCAGCCCAAGGAAGATCCATCTCATATATATACACACACACACACACACACTTTTTAACTGACAGTCAGTCACTCAGTACTGTATAAGGCCAATCCAGTCCAGGGGAAGATCCATCCCCAAAAATAAATGATTCAGACAAGATCCATGTCCACAGAAGATCCATCCCTCAATATAAATGCTTCGGGAAAGATCCATGACAAAGGAAGATCCATCCCTCAATGTAAATGCTTCGGGTAAGCTCCATGCTCAGGGAAGATCCATCCCTCAATATAAAATCCACCGTGCTCACTGTGGAGGGGGGGGTATAGACTCCGGAGGGGCTCCTTCATCCCAAGCGCTCTAATAGCCAGATACAGACATAAATAAATAAAACATGTTGCGGCGTGCAACCCGATCACATAAATATCACTGAAAATCTCCAGTCTCTCGGGCTCTCAATGACATGAAAATCAACCAAACATGATGATATGATGTATTAATGGATGAAAACAGAGACTGAGATATGATATGAAAATGATAGATTTGACTGAGTACAAAATAACAATTCAAACAAGCAATTCAATAGCAATAAGACCTATGTGGGTCCCAAATTATTAACATGTAGCCTAAACATGATCTTTAACACGCGTCTCAGCTCAATTTCCTTTAACACGTGGAGCATATATGGATGATGACAAGCTAATTTGATTATGAAACTCCACGAGATCAATTGATTCACAATTTCTATGATGCATGCCCACACGCCGGTAACCTAGCATGTGCGTCTCCTCCATACAATTCATATAACACGTAATTTAGGGGTTTATACCCTCATAACTAAGTTTAAAAGTGTTACTTACCTCAGACCGTGAAATCCTTTATTCCAATATGCCATTACCTCGTGAATCGGCTTCCGAACGCCTCGAATCTAGTCACAATTAATTCGATACGATCAACACAAAATTATAGGAACTAATTCCATATGAAAATACTAATCTTTCAACAAAATCTGAAATTCAACTCAAAATTCGTCAGTAGGGACCACGTCTCGGAACCCAACAAAAGTTACAAAACATGAACGCCCATTCAACCACGAGTCCAATCATACAAAATTTACCAAATTCCGACATCAACTCGATCTCCAAATCTCAAATCTTATTTTTAAATTCCTAGGCCCAAATCCTCGAGTTTCACCTTAAAAACACTTAATCTAGTCGAAATAATCGATGATAATTCAATATTATTGACTAAAAATGATCACAAGGGACTTACCTCATGTTTTTCCATGAATTCCCTATGAAACATCGCCCCAAACCATGCTTGAAAGGTCCAAAATGACAAAAATGTCGGAACCCCTCTATTTTGTAATCTGCCTAGTGCTTTCACACCTACAGACACTTAACTGCATATGCCGTTCCACTTTTGCAGAGAATCCATTGCAACTGCGGTGTTTTCCAAGGCTGTCCTTCCTCCGCTTCTGCGGTCATCTTCCCGCTTCTACGAACTCGCTTATGTAAGAAGCAGTATGCTTCTGCTGTCACACGCGCATCTGCGACCCCTTGTCCACATTTGCGATCACACATGTGCGGAATTTTCCCTCGTACATACGGCCACTGATCAAATCCCTCTTGACCGCTTCTGCGCTTCCATACTCACTTCTGCGAGCTTGCACCTGCGAGCAAAATTTCGCAGGTGCGTTTGCACCAGAAGGCCAAAATGTTCAGATTTTTCCTTAAGTCCAAATTTCATCCGTTAACCATCCGAAACTCACCCGAGGCCCCCAGGACCTCAATCAATTACACCAACTAGTCCTAAAACATCATACAAACTTTAGCTGAGGCCTTAAATCACCTCAAACAATGCTGAAAATACGAATCATACACCAATTCAAGCTTAATGAAACTATGAAATTCCAACTTTTACATTCGATGTTGAAACCTATCAAATCAAATCCGATTGACCTCAAATTTTTCACCCAAGTCATAAATGACATAACAGACTTATGAAAATCTTCATAATTGGATTCAACCCTGATATCAAAAAGTTAACTCTCGGTCAAACTTCCAAACTTTCAAATTCTTATTTTCGCCATTTCAAGCCTAAGTTAACTACGGACTTCCAAATATTTTTTCGGACATACTCCTAAGTCAAAAATCACCTTACCGAGCTATTGGAATCATCAAGACTCTATTCCGAATTCGTTTATAGATAGGTAAACATCCGGCCAACTATTTTAACTTAATCTTTAAATCTTGGAACTAAGTGTTCCAATTCATTTTGAAACCTCTCCAACATGCCACATAATTATAATTGAACACATGAGTCAAAAAGTCTGGCTGTATCATTACACTAAGTCAATTCAGTGTTACATAAACGAAAAGGGTGTTTCAGAAGAAGAGGCAGGAGAACCCATACGATTTTTATAAAGGAGACATGGTAAATGATGAACAAAGCTCAGAGAGAAAACTTGCTATTTTCTGGAATATTTGTTGAAATTGCAAAGAATATTGCAAGAACGGGGCAGTGCATATATCTGCATGGAGATGGGTATGGAATTCAAAATGGTGATAGTAAAAATAGCATATCCAAATACTTCTTTAACATACCACAGTTCCTAATCCATTGACTCCCAATTCATCCCTATAATTAAAGCTAAAAACTAGTATATTTATTTGTATCAAATAAGACTCTGAATTTGTGCTTGCATAATACTGTTCGTGAAAGCAGTAGTGAGTATGAGAAAATAGTAAGCTTATTAATTATGCTATATATACAATGTTTTTATGCTTATTACCCATCATTTCACGATGCGTGAGTTATATCATTTGATATAGTTTAATAATATTTTAGTATTTGGTTTAACTGGTCGTATTGAATGATAACTCTTTAATTTACTAAAATACATTGAATTATTATAAATAATAGATTTATCAACAATTACTATAAAAATAATTTAAGACAACTACTATAATGACCCGACCTTCGTTTTGAGCATTTGCGCTTCTCTCAGTAGTTTGAAGGCACGAGTAGCTTCATATGATATATTATGCCTTGTGTGAATTGTTGGTTTTGATTTTTCAGGTTTTCAAAAGTGATTTGGAAGAATGAATTTCATGTTTGAAGCTTTAAGTTGGAAGAGTAGACCAAGTTTAACTTTTGTGTATTTGACCCCGGAATAGAGACTTGATGATTCTGTTAGGTCCGGATGATCATTTTAGACTTAGGCGTATGCCCGGATTGGCATTTGGATAATTCTAGAAGTTGTCGGCGCTAATTGGTAAAAGTTAGAAATTTGAAGTTTGGAAAGTTCATCAGTTTGACCGATAGTTGACTTTGGGCATATTAGATTCAAATTGTTGTTCCGGGAATTAGAATAGTTTCGTCATGTCATTTGGGACGTATGTGCAAAATTTGAGTTCATTACGGGTTGATTTGATATATTTCTGCGCGAGTTTTGGAAGTTGAAAGTTCAGAGTTCATTTAGGTTTGTTACTTAGTGAGTACATGGGGTCGGTTGTACTCATACTACACTTCTGTACCTTGCGTACATATGTTGGATGCGGATGTTGCTGCAACGGCGGGAGTTGGATCTAAAGATGTACTTGCATTCTAGTTATGGCTATCACTTGTCCTTGGTAACATTAGATTAAAATTATGTTCATTTGCATTTCAAACAGATGTTGTAATTATTTCAATTTAGTCTTGTAAAAAGCTAAATCTTAGAAGCTCATGATTTGGACTACCAGTCCTTGGAAAACTCTTATAAAAAGCAGTTGTATTATTATTTCTTGTCTTAATAAATCTCATAACATTGGATAGTGGTTAATTGGCCTACCTAGAAGGTTGGGTTAGGTTCCATCACGACTAGTTGGATTTTAGATCGTGATAAGTTGGTATCACAGCTCTAGGTTCATAGGTTCTACGAGTCATGGTCAAGTGTCTAGCAGAGTATTGCAGAATTGTATGATTACGTCCATACCTATCTTCGAGAGGCTATAGGGCATTTAGGATAAACTTCCCATCTTTCTTTCCTTTTTGTGTGGCATTGATTTAGCTTAAAGCGTATCTCTTTGAATTCCTTCCACGCATTCGTGTGGGCATATGAGCGCTCGGTATCAGCTGTGCATCAACGACTTGTGATTTCATGGGTGAGGTGCGGGGTATGATTTTTGTGTGCTGATGGAGGACCGGTCTAGAGGACTTGAGGTCAGTTCTTGATTGTAGGTTGAGCATGAAGGGAAGAGCTTACTTGGGATGTGAAAAGGACTATTGGGTGCTTGATTTCTGCCTTGATGTGACGTATTGTCTCGAGTTATGAGTGTAATGGAGGGTCTTTCATGTTGTTCAACTATGGGATGAATTAGATTCTCATGTATTATTGATGAGTTCAGAGCGCACATCGCGTAGTAGCTGTGGATGTGAAAGGGTATAGAGAGACGTCAGTTTAAGACTAAGCAGGTGGGTTATCATCTGCAGGGTAATCTACGGATGTGTGACCCCTATGATGTAGTGTGGAGGCTCTCTTTCTACTAGTGGGTTATATATATTGCGATTTGAGTTTGGATTGGTTGAGAAAGTTGACATGACCGTCACGAGGAAGGGTGCTAGCTTAGCAGATGATTTGAGGCACTTTATGGCTTTGTGTTACACGAGCTTTTGAAGGATTTAGTTAAATCTCACTGTGGTACTATGCCTGTAATAAAGTATGAGCATTGTGAGTTATCTAGTGTTTTGATTTATGGCTCTAAGCTAAGTGGGGGAGGTTGATATCATCTTTTTGGTTGCAGGGTTACGTAGTGTATTGGTTTCGGTATGAGGCATACTTGTGGATCGATTATGAGTTGCAGAGGTTGAGATCAAGGATGACTTGAGTAAAGGAAATTTCTAGATGCTTCATGTATTACACTTTATGGATATATGGTAATCTTGGAATGCTTCGAGTTTGTTTTTTCGGATGGATATAATGTATTAAGAAAAGGGATTCACTCGGTTGCTTAGAGGTGTAGATTACTTCTTTGGGTGTATTAAGCTAATGGGGCACAAGTGTTCGGCCCGTTTGGGGTGGTGCAATTGAGATTTGATCATAGTGGATGACTCTCGAGAATGGTCCTAATGGATTCAAGATTTATATGTAAAAATTGAGAATTTCTGATTGGTATATGGCTAGAATCTGAGATTAGCATTGAATGGTGTCTAGACTGATGGTAATTCTATGTCATTATGGATTATATATTTCAGTATCAAGAAGGTAAAGGAAATAGTTTTAGGTTCACATGAGGTCTCCTCAGAGTGGGTGTCTCTGTTGTGGTACTTTTGAGATATTTAAGAGGGAATGCAGAGGCTTACGGGCCTTAAGGCGATGTGGTTGCATGCTAGGATCTCTCGTGGTGAGCTTTAGGTAAGGAACATGATGTTTTGGCAAGGGAAAATGTCAACTTGAGGGTAATTCGGAAGGAGCTTGGGGAAATAGGACAACTTGTTGGTAGCGTAGATCAGCACAATAATGGATACGATCAATTCATTGGGTACTTATGATGTAGTGAGTTTGTATAGGTGTTTTGTTGGCAATGCTCTTGGGTTTCGGTGACCTGCATGGCGTGGTGAAGCTAGAGAGATGCAATTGCGATGGCTTAGTGATGTAAAAATGGGTTTCGAAGAGTTTTCGATGGTCTCTACCATGCTTTAAGATAGATATTTCCTACCAACGTGAGGAGCATGTTGAGCAATATGATTTTCTACTGGATGGGATCATCTAAAAGGTTCCTGGCTAATTGAGTATGTAGCTTGCTTGTGACTCGGAGTTGATTATGATATGCTTGTACTTTTCATATGATGGCATGATTGATGCGGTGTGTTGTGCGGGATTAAGAATTTTGTGTGCAAGGTCATAGTTCAGATTTGAAGGGAAGGTCAAGAACTCTTAGGCAACATGGACGTTTTCAGATGACTAGGTTAATGATATTACTATTTGGTATTGCCGGGTGACAGTGTACATTTTAGAAGGTGCAGTGAGTTTTGAATTACGGATGCTTCATCGGTACTGCGGAACTCGCCTGGTTGATCGATTGCTAATATTCAGATTTTGCTATGTGTCATGTAAGAATTATTAAAGTATTCCTCGGTAGACGATCGTGTATGAGTGATTTGTTATACATTCGGGCGGTGATGTTGGGATCAGATATGGTGAATCATGGGTTATATGGATTTGGTGACTGAGAGTTCTCAGATGCAGATTATTTCATGATTGTGGACTGTGAAGATGTGGCCAAACCTAGCCAAATGATAGTATGTGTTATGGCTAGGTCATTGTGGACTTTCAGAGGGTTATTTATCTATTTGTGGATGACTAGGGCTGATTTGGGGGCCCATTGGTAGGCCCGAGGAAGATGTATATTCTACATCGGGTCAGATTTGTTGACTCGACACCGTTATTGCTGAAGGGTGTGCCATTCTGTTAGAATAGAGCTTGTTTGTGTTTGGATATGTCTATGTGTTACTCTTCTATGTTACGAGGGGTTGTGATTTATTGGTTAAATGCACACATGGTGTGGTTTTGTTTGGGGCTTGTAGCGGAATTTGAGCGAGATTGTTATTCGGGTGTTGAATCGTTGATTGTACCTTGGTTATGGTTTTTTCGGGCTGTGGTATATTGTGTTATTTTCTTCCCTGTGATTATAGCCATGCACTTGGGTGCTTGGTGTCGAATTGCTTATGGTTGTTGATTTTGAGCATTGGTGGCTCGAGGTATTTCATATGGATCGGTGTTTGGATGGGTCACGTAACTGCAATTGAGTTATGATAGGATATGATTCCTTGTGTTAGGTTTGTGTGTCTTCGTCTTACTATGTGTGATCGGTTCTTAACATTGCATTGTGGTGGTACTTGTTGAGTTTGTGGGACGGTTCTCTCATGTGAGTCATTTTCTAAGATTAAGTACATTTGAATTGTTGCCTATTGGTACACAGATTGCACGATTTGTGGCTTAGGGTTGTATTGGTGTGATAGGATATGAGGTTTATTACTGCAGTTGAGTTATGATAGGATATGAGGTTTATTACTGGTTCCGGGTTTGTTTTGAGCAATTATGGTGGTCGAAAGCTATTGCTACTAGTACGCGAGTTATGTTGTATATCATATGATTACGTCTTGGGTTATGTTTATGGCTTGATATATCTTATTCAGACTTATATAGAGTGTACCTGCGAGATTCAGGTCTTATAGAAAATCTCGGATGTTGGAAATTGGATTCTGTGGTTTACGAGCTAAGGTTGAAGTAATGATCTTCAGTTATATTGTGTTGTCAGGCCTATATGAAAAAGGGTGATGTGGGATCCCCGCTGGGTATGTGCATGGTAAGGTTACACACTGATTGACGACTTAGGAACAACTCTTGGCACATTCGAGGACAAATGTATGTTTAAGTAGGGGAGAATATAACGACTCGATCGGTCGTTTTGAGCATTTGCACTTCGCTCGGTAGTTTGAGGGCATGTGTAGCTCTGTATCATGTAGTATTGTAAATCGTCAGTTTGATTTTTCAGGGTTTTCGGAAGTGATTTGGAAGAATGAATTTTATGTTTGAAGTTTTAAATTGGAAGAGTTGACCAAGTTGACTTTTGTGTATTTGACCGCTAATTGGCGAAAGTTGAAAATTTGAAGGTTTGGAAAAGTTCATAATTTTGATCGCGAGTTGACTTTGAGGATATCATATTCAGATTGTGATTCCTGGAATTGGAATAGCTTCGTCATGTCATTTGTGACTTGTGTGCAAAATTTAAGTTCATTCTGGGTTGATTTGTTATGTTTCGGCGCGCGCTTTGGAAGTTGAAAGTTCAAAGTTCATTTATATTTGTTACTCATTGAGTACATGTGGCCGGTTGTACTCATACTACACTTTTGCACCTTACGTGCAGATGTTGGATGCGGATGTTGTTGTGTACCTGCATTCCAGTTATGGCTATCACTTGTCCTTGGTAACATTAGATTCAAATTATGTTCATTACATTTCAAATAGATGTAATTATTTCAATTTAGTCTTGTAAAAATCTAAATCTTAGAAGCTCATAATTTGTACTAACAGTCCTTGGGAAATTCTTGTATAAAAGCAGTTGTATTATTATGTTTTCTCTTAATAAATCTCATAATAGTGGATAGTGGTTAATTAGCTTACCTAGCGGGTTGGGTTAGGTGCCAACACGACTATTTGGATTTTGGGTCATGACAACTTCATTTTTAAATTTATCACCAATTACTCCTTGTAAATATTTAAGCCATAAATTTATACAACTCCTAAAAAAATTAATCAAATACAAAATGCCATCCAAAAAACAGCAAAAACAAAAAATGCTCTTAGCAAATCTATCTACACTGCATTAAAAGCAGAAAGGCCATTAGCGAAATGTCGTTCGCGTTTTTTACCCTTTTTAAAATAAAGTTTACGTTAGACAAAATAGTCATTTGATTATTTTCCTAATATTTACAAATAGACATTTAATTAATTCTCTACTATTTAGGAATAGTTTGTAAATTACTCTTTTAATATTTATAATATTGACACACATACTAGGAAACATTTTCGTTCTCTACACAATAGGAAGTTTTCGTTCAACTCCATATTTTGGATTATTATTAAATTTTTCATTCTAATTTAGGACGATCTTTTTTAGTTAATAAAAATTGTCTAATTCACACAAAATAAGAAGGTTTACGTTTTTGTTTAGTTAATAAAATTTTAACTAATTTAGATACTAGGAAACTTTTGATAGTTTCAACTATATTAAAATTTAAGAGTATTGAAATTTCAACTAAGAAAGTTTTGATATAAATTTTTGGCACTGAATATTTTTATAAATTATATTAGATGAAGACGAGCTCTTTGAGAATTTATTAGTCTTTTTTCTAATAAAATTTTAAACAATTTTATATACGCATGTAATTCTATAAAAGAAAGTTATAAGTTTACCTTTTCATTGTCATAATTTTGTCTTGTTCGAGCAACAACTAAAATATTAAGGGTTTCAGGTTCTCTTTCTTTGAGCAATTTTTTATTATTTTAGTAGCTGAATTTTGCATTCATATATTTGTATTAGTAGTTAAATTTTGCATGCACGTATTTAACTAATACATCTTATTGTGATGTTCTTGATTGTGAAGCTTGGTTGAATAGTATTCTTTCTGTATTAGGCTATATGCTTTAACCTTTTGTCAAGTTATTTCATCAACTATTTTTTCATGATTGGATCTTTTTCTCTACTGTCACGACCCAAAATCATGCCTGTCGTGATAGCACCTATCTCAATACTAGGTAAACCGGCAACCTCAATAAACTATAATTTCTTTTAAATACGGAAAACATAATTATTAAGTTTAAGGGGAAATCCCACAAATACTGGATATAAATAAACTTCCAAAACTCGGTGTCACTGAGTACATAAGCATCTAAATGGTAACAAAGTCTAACTAATAACAACACTGTCTGAAAATATAGAACAGTGTAAAACTGAAAGGAAAGAGAGTCAAGGTCTGCGGACGTCAAGCAGCTACCTCAAAAATCTCCAACAGATAAAAACTCTGAGAAACTAGCAACCGCCGTGTCCAGAAGTACCTGGATCTTCACACGAGGTGCAGGGTGTAGTATGAGTACAACCAACTCACCAAGTAACAATACTAAATAAAGAACTAAAAGTAGTGACAAGTTTCACAGCTAAGTACAATTACAGTAATTTCCAACATAAGAAGGTACGCATGCTTTCACGCTCAACATTTAAGACCCAAATGGTAATTTCATATCAAGTTCAAATGAAACAAAAGATAATGTCTTTTAGAAGTTTCCAAAACAGTGATATATGACAGCTAAAGTGCAACAACAATATATCAATGCATCATCTCAGAGCAACATTCACTCCGTCCTCCCATTCACTCTTACCTCACAATCACTCTTTCCTCATAGTCACTCATTCCACACAATCACTCGGCAATCGGCAATCGGCAATCGGCACTCAGTAGGTACCTGCGCTCAGTAGGGGTGTGTACAGACTTCGGAGGGGTCCTTCACCCCAAGCGCTATAACAAGCCAATCATGGCATACATCAATGTAACATGTTACGGCGTGCAACTCGATCCCATAAATATCCTCACAATTAGGCCCTCGGCCTCACTCAGTCATCAATCTCTCCAGTCTCTCGGGCTCTCAGAAATCCCGATAAGCAGCCCAAACAGCAATAATATGATGCATCAATAATGAACAATAGAGACTCACATGTGATGTGCAAGTAAAACTATGAGTGCGTATAAAATAGCAATTTAGCAGATATTTCAACATGTACACGACCTCTGTGGGTCCCTATAGTGACAACACATGCTTTAAACATATTTATAGTTCGATTTCTCTAATACGTGAAAAATGTATGGATATCAACAAATTATTCAACTACACAGTTCCATGAAATTGAGCAAGTCACAATTCCTACGGTGCACACCCGTCACCTAGCATGCGCGTCACCTCAAAACCAATCGCATATCACAAAATCCGGGGTTTCATACCCTAAGGACCAGATTTAGAATTGTTACTTACCTCAAACGGTCTAATTCTTTATTCTTCAATGCCTTTACCTCGCGAATCGACCTCTAATCGCCTCGAATCTAGCCATAAATAATTAGATTCAGTCAATACAAATTATAGGAATTAATTCCATATGAAAATACTAAATTTCCAACAAAAATTCGAATTTGTATTTAAATATTGCCCATGGGGCCCATGTCTAGAAACAAGACAAAGGTTACAAAATATGAAAGCCCATTCAACCACGAGTCCAACCATAAAAAGTTTACCAAATGCCGACATCAACTCGGCCCTCAAATCATCAAATTAAACCAAGAGAGTTTTCTAAATTTTCCACTTTAATTCACCGATTAACTATTAAAACAACCATGGATTCGGGTGATTTGACCAATACTGAGTTAACCCAAAAATCGCCTCTTCCCGAGCTCCAATTCGTCAAAAATAGAAAATGGGATTTTAAGATCATAAATATTTTGTCCAGGCCTTTCCTCTTCGCGAACGCGACATCTCACTCGCGTTCGCGAAGCACATTTTTGTGCTGCCCGGATTTCCTCTTCCGCATACGCGAGCCTGGTCTCGCGAATGCGAAGACCAATTTCCCCCAAGCCCTTTTTCTCTTTTGCAAACGCGAAGCCTCGGCCGTGAACGCGTAGCCTTGCCCCTCGACCCTTCGCGCACGCGTGCCCTCAGTCTCGAACGCGAACCTTTGTCCCTAGACCCTTCGGGAACACCCCAGTCGCGAACGTGAAGAACAAAATGGGGCAGTCTAAATTTTCTATTCGCGAACGCGAGACTCACTTCGCAAACGTGATGAAGGAAACCAGATACATGCATCAGAAAAATATCAACAAATGTTTAAGTCCAAATTACGATCCGTTAACCATCTGAAACTCATCTGAGGCCCCCGGGACCTCAACCAAATACACCAACAAGTCCTAAAACATCATATAAACTTAGTCGATACCTTAAATCACATCTAACAATACTAAAGTCACAAATCACACCCTAATTCAAGCTTAACAAAAACTAACACATTCGAACTTCTACAATCGGTGCCGAAACCTATAAATTCAATTCCGATTGACCTCAAATTTTGCACACAAGTCATAAATGACATAACAGAGCTATGAAAAGTTTCGGAAGTAGATTCCGACTCCGATATCAAAAAGCCAACTACCCCATCACACTTCCAAACTTAAATTTCTATTTTAGCCATTTCGAGCATAGTTTAACTACGTACTTCCAAATAACTTTCCGGACACGCTCCTATGTCCAAAATAACCATAGGGAGCTATTGGAATCATCAAAACGCTATTTTGGGGTCGTTTACACGTAAGTCGATATTCGGTCATTGTTTTAACTTAAACTTTAAACCTTGAAACTAAGTGTTCCAATTAATTTCTTAACCTTACCGGACCCGAACCAATCACCCAGGCAAGTCATATAACAACTCTAAAGCATAAAATGAGCAGTAAATGGGGGAACAAGGTTTTAATACTCAAAAAGACCAACAGGGTCGTTACAATTTATATTGGACAAAACGGTTTTAAATTATTTTTCTTAAATTTTTAAGATTTTGCACTTAACTAAAACTTTAGTTATATTTTTTTTTTGAACTAAGTATGAAGTCTCAATATTTAATACTCTAAAATCAATTAAGATTTTACCTTATATAAATTCTTTCTTTATTTGAACTATATATAAAATACCTTTAATTTATTTTTAATAGCGTCAAATTTAATAGAATAATGGAATACGAACTCTATACATACTCTGATTTCGTAACGGAATTTAATAGAATTATGTTGAATAGCTACGTGCCCAATGATTTTGCTACTACGAGTTCATGCACAATTCAAGACTATTGCCGAAGAAATATCAAAGAGAAGATAGAACGTAGTTTTTGGTTCTAACATTAAACATTTTACGGAATCAAAGTTATTTAAAAAGAGTTTTACTTTAAAAACTTTGATTCTTCAAAAGTTATGTGTTCTTGTTGAAACATAAAAGAAGAATGACAACTTGTGAAAAATAAGAAATTGAATAATAAAATTGAAATCAATTTTAAGTTACATATTGATTGAGATGATTGAGTACTTTTATGAAATAGAGTTTCTTCCTTTATTTTACAACTAAATAAGACTAACAACTAATCATTCAAAACATGATTATACTTTTTTTATTATATTTTATAACTTATACACAAGTTCTAATATAATATTAAAATTTAGTATTGATCAACACTAGGAATTTCACATTGGATAACATAGTAATATGAGTTTCATTAATATATAGAAATAGTAGTTCAATTAATTTCTCTATAATTTAGGAATAGTTATTTAATTGTTCTCCTACTATTAACTGCCTAGGAATGTTAATAAAATTTTGCCTCTTATTTCAACTCCCTATGTTTGGCTAATTCTCACATATATATTTTTTCTTTTTGTTTTCTTTTTTCATTAGGAGTCTTTATTATTTGGTAAAATTTTTGAAGGACTATTTTTTTAATAAATGAATATTTGGTGAATGTAACGATTCGACCGGTCGTTTTGAGTGTATTAGTCCCGACCACATATTTATTGCCTTCTATGCGTTCAACTGTGGTTACGGGACTTGCCGGGAGGTTTGGTTTTTGGTTTCGGAGTGAAATGGGACACATAGTCCATAAATTAAAAGTTTAAGTTGTAGGAGTTGACCGTAGTTTGACTTATATGAAGATGACTTTGGAATGGAGTTTTTATGATTCTAATAGCTCTGTATGGTAATTTGAGTCTTAGGAGCGTGCCCGAATGTTGATTTGGAGGTTCGTAGGTCATTTCGGCGTAAATTGGCGAAAGTTGGAAGATTTTTGGAAAGCTTGACCGGGAGTGGACTTTTTGATATCGTGGTCAGATCCCGATTCCGGGAGTTGTATTAGATCCTTTGTGTCATATGTGACTTATGTGCAAAATTTGGGGTCAATTGGGCGTGATTTGATAGGTTTCAGTATCGGATATAGAAGTTAGAAGTTCTAAAGTTCATTTGGCATGAAGCGTTGCGCGATTTATGGTTTAAGCATTGTTTGATATGATTTGAAGGCTCAACTAAGTTCATAACGTATTTTAGAACTTGTTGGTATATTTAGTTGAGGTCTCGGGGGCCTCGGGTGAAGTTCAGATGATTATTGTATCAAGTTTGGAGTTCAAAGAGGTGCTGTAGCCGGAGTCTTCTGGTGCAAATACACCTGCGGAGCTTTGGTCGCATGTGCAAGCTGGGAAGCGCACATGCGGCCAGGAGTGAGGAAGGCTATGGTCACAGGTGCGAAGGATTGTCCGCACCTACGTGGTCGTTGATGCGGAGAGGTTGAGCACATAAGCGAGGGGTCAACACAGGAGTGGGAAGATGGTCGCACATGTATTTGCTCAGAAGCAAAGTATTTTTTGAAGATGCGAAGGCTTTGTTCCAGTGGTTCACCGTAGAAGAGGAAGAATTGTCGCTTCTGCGACACAGCAGATGCGGTTAAGTTGTCGCAGGTGCGGAAAGTATGGCCACAAAGGGGAAAAATAAAAGGTTTGATTTCATTTTTATTTTGGAACTTTATGAGCTCGGATTGAGGCGATACTTTGATGGCTTTTCAGAGGAAGCATTTGGGTAAGGATTCTTGACTCATTTTTTTATTAATTCCCATGAATCTATTGTTAATTACACCTTTTAATTATGGTTTGGGAGTTTATAATTTAAGGAAAAATAGTAGAAGTTCTTAGACCAAGTTTTTAGGTTTTGAAAGGCCAAATGAGGTCGGATTTAAATTATTCTTGTATGGTTGAAATCAATATCGAATAGGTGTCCGAATTTTATAATTTTGGTCTGGTTCAGAAATGTTGTCCCAGGTTGACCGTTTGGGATGATTTTCCAATTCTTTGCAAAAATCATAATTTCGTTGTTTAAATTAGTTTTCTATAGTTATATTTATAGTATGTAATTGTTTTGGGCTAGATTTGAACCGTTCGGAGTCAAAATATCGAGGGAAAGGCCTTCTAATTGATTGATTGAGTGTGCTTTGAGGTAAGTGACTTGCCTAACCTTGTGTGGGGGAAATCCCCCTTAGGATTTGGTATCGTGGTGATAATTTGTGATATATTAAGGCCGTGTACGCAAGGTGACGAGTGCGTACATGGGCTAAATATTGAAATTACTATTTTTTCTACTTAGTTTCCCTTTCATGCCTTAATTGAGTTACTTTAGCATGTTGTAGTCATCATGTTTAGCCTAATTTTATGTGTGTACTTGCCTTATCTCCTATCTGCAACTTGTTTCACATGTTTAGTTGAATTACTAGCTTTTCTTGATTTCTGTATTCATTACTTGACTGTGGAAATTCTTTACTTGAAATTTCTATCCTTTGAATGTCATTTATTTAGTTGTTGTGTTTGGCTTTTGTGTTATTGTTGAGGTGATTTTTTGGTTGTTTGCACGAGGTTTTTGTCGTGTTGTTTTTATTGTTGCACGAGGTTTCTGTCGTGCGGTTATTATTGTTTACACGAGGTGTTTTTCCATGCGGTTGTTATTGTTGCACGATGTTTCTGCCGTGCCTTTGTGACTATTGATACGCATGCGGTGGTATAAGGTCTGGGTATTGAAACACATGCGGTGAGATAAGATGGGCTTGATACGCGTGTCTAGTA
Organism: Nicotiana otophora; assembly: GCA_000715115.1. NCBI lineage: Eukaryota > Viridiplantae > Streptophyta > Magnoliopsida > Solanales > Solanaceae > Nicotiana > Nicotiana otophora. The sequence goes on along the minus strand of AWOL01S0016679.1, from coordinate 20,973 downwards.
GTGGAACTACTAGAAGCCATGCGGTGTGATAAGGTGGGCTAAAACGCAGGACGCTATTTCGGGAAAATGAATTTTCAAAAATCAAATATAAAGGCTCCCGCGGTGATATAAGGAAAGACTGTGAGATATTTTACTTTTGGGACTACAAGGCGGTACCTCGAGACTACCCTTGTTGATTTCCTATACTTTCTATATTGTTTGTTGTTGTTTTCCTTAAATTGCAAGTGTAACGACCCAGCTGGTCGTTTTTGTATTACAACCATGTTCCCCCATTTACTACTTATCTTGTGCTCAATTATAATAATGTGACCTATGTGTAAACGACTCAGAATGAATTGGAACACTTAGTTCCAATATTTAAAGCTAAATAGTTGGTCGGATGTTGACCTATGTGTAAATGACTCGGGGATAGAGTTTTGATGATTCCAATAGCTCTCTGTATGGTGATTTTGGACTTAGGAGTTTGTCCGAAAAATTATTTGGAAGTCCGTAGTTACATTAGTTTTGAAGTAGGAAATTTAAGTTTGGAAGGTTGACCGGGGTGTTGACTTTTTGATATCAGGGTCGGAATCCAGTTCGAAAAATTTTCATAGGTCTGTTATGTCATTTATGACTTGTGTGCACAATTTGAGGTCAATCGGGCTTGTTTCGATAGGGTTCGACATCAAAAGCAGAAGTTGTAATTAGTTAGTTTTCATTAGGTTTGAATTAGGGTGGGATTCATGGTTTTAGCATTGTTTGATGTGATTTAAGGCCTCGACTTAGTTCGTATAATGTTTTAGGACTTCTTTGTATATTTGGTTGGGGTCCCGGGGGCCTCGGGTGTGTTTCGTATCATTTTGGGCTACTTTGGATGTTGGTTTTCTGATGTCTGGATTTGTTCTTCACGTTCACGAGGGTCATCTCGCATTCACGAAGAAGGATCTGACTTCTTGGTCTTTGTTCTTCGCGCTCGCGAAGTGACTCTCGCATTCGCAAAGAAGGAATTCCTGCTGTCTGTCGTCCGACTTTGGAAACTTATATCTCGCAAGCTATAAGGATCTGGGAGATGATCAAAACATGAAAGTTGTATCACTTGATGTCTAGTTTTCAGAAGGTTAAACCATTTGTCGTTTGGAGTTTTGTACAAAAGGTTATGACCATTATACTAGAGAAAGTATGGGAAGAGTTTGGAAATGGCCATTGAGGAATTTGTTCATCGTGAATGTGACAGTATGGTCGCGAACGTGAAGAACAGACCCATGGGAAGCAGATTTATGTTTTACAATTGGGACTTTGTCCCATTTTCCATTTTTAAAGATTTGGAGCTCAGGGAGAGGCGATTGTTGGGAGAATTTCAAGAAAAATAACTGGGTAAGTGTTCTTAACTCAATTTGGATCAAATTACCCTAATCTATTGCTATTGCTAGCATTTAATTGATGTTTTAAGTTGGAAAAATTGTGAAAACCCTTAAGGTTAAATTAAAGATTTGATCGTCGAGTTGATGTCATAATTTGGTAAATTTGGTATGGTTGGGCCCGTGGTTGAATGGGCGTTCATATTTCGTAACTTTTGTCAGGTTCTGAGATGTGGGTCCCACTGACGATTTTTGAGTGTAATTTCGGATTTTGTTGGAATATTAGAATTTTCAAATGGAATTAATTCCTATAAATTGTGTTGACTGTATCGAATTAATTGTGACTAGATTCGAGGCGTTTGGAGGCCGATTCACGAGGCAAAGGCATATTGTAATAAATAATTACACAGTTTGAGGTAAGTAACACTTCTAAACTTGGTTCTGAGGGTATAAATCCCTGAATTACGTATTATGCGAATTGTTTGGAGGTAACGCACATGCTAGGTGATGGGCGTGTGGGTATGCACCGTAGAAATTATGACTTAATTGATTATGTGGAATTGCATAATCAAATAATCATGTTATTATCCACATATCCTCCACGTGTTAGAGGAAATTGAGTTTAGACTCATGTTAAAGAACATGTTTAGCTATGTGTTGATATTTTGGGATCCCCAAAGGTCTTAATGCTATTGAATTACTTGTTTGAATTGTAATTTTGTACTCAGTCACATCTATCATTTGCATATCATATCTCAGTCTTTGTTGTCATTCATTGATATATCATATTATCATGTCGGGTTGATTTTCATGTCATTGAGAGCAGGAGAGACTGGAGATTTTGAGTGATATTTATGGGATCGGGCTGCACGCCGCAACATGTTTTATTTATTTATGCCTGGATCTGGCTATTATAGCACTTGGGCTAAAGGAGCCCCTCCGGAATCTACACCCTCCACAGTGAGCGCGGTTGATTTTATATTGAAGGATAGATCTTGCCCGAAGCATTTTATATTGAGGGATGGATCTTCCATGGGTATGGATATTGCCTCAAGCATTTATATTGAGGGATGGATCTTCCCCTAGGCTGGATTTGACGTTATACATTACTGAGTGACTGGCTGTCAGTTGATGTGTGTGTATATATATATATATATATATATATATATATATATATATATATGGGATGGATCTTACCTGGACTGGATCTTACCTGGGCTTATTTTATAACTCTTGTATATTTTTTTTGTTCATATACAACCATTTTTGTGTTGTAAACATTGAGTTTTAACCTATGAGATGAGTGCCCAGGTGGCGTTAAATGTGACTCATTAATCCGAGTAAGCAATCATGAGGTCTTCATGCCTCACATTCTGTTGTCAGTGTTGTCAAAATTCGAAATGAGGTGGTGGTTAATATGCGATTAATTGATGATGCTGGAATTAATTACGAACAACTTATAAGACCAGAGATGTGGTGATGATCATACATATGATGTGCTTCATGTCCTGATATCATTATGATAATGCAGTGCTTATAATGCTGAGATTAGTGTTATTGATATATACCTTATGGTGTTTTGTTGTGTTGTGGATGTGTTGTTAGGAGTTATTTTGGTGTTACTCTGGTAGGTGGATTGGCCCAATTACAGGGGATACTCTGCCAAAATTTCTGAAAAATTTGGGAGTTATAAAAAAATTGGGAGATTGTTATGTGAGAAAGAAGAGAAAGGTTATGTTATGTGTTTGAGGGCGGACTCTACTCATCATTCAAGGGCGAATGAACCTAAGCGGGGGAGAATGTAGAATCTCGGAGTACTTCAACACTATCAAGAAAGTTGATGTGTGTGTAGGCACGAGTTGCTATAGCTAGTTAAGACTAATACCACACGTCAAAGTGAAAATGAGACATTTGGGAAATGATTGGAGAGTTAAGGATTTTGCTTTAAAGCTTATAAGAATGGAGTAAAGAAACAATCTTAAATGAGAGGGTGTTGTCGGGCTTATTTCTAATGCGGTAATGTGGGATCAACCGTAAGTATATGTGTAAAAGCAAAATCATCAATTTGGTAATCTTAGAATAATTCTTAGCACGTTCGAGGATGAACGTTTGTTTAAGAGGTGGAGAATGTAACAACCCGGTCGGTCGTTTTGACAATTTATGTCCCGTTCAGCGGCATAAGGCCCTACGCAGCTTCGTATTATGTGTATTGACTTGCGTGCGTGGTTGAATTTAGTTACCGGATGATTCGGCGTGATTTGGGACACTTAGTCCCTAAAACGGAAGCTTAGGTCTTCGAATTTTGACCGTAGTTGAAACTATGTGAAGACGACTCCGGAATAGAGTTTCGTCGGTTCCGTTAGCTCCGTTAGGAGATTTTGGACTTAGGAGCATGTCCGGACTGTGAATCTAAGGTCTGTAGCCAATTTAAGTTTCAAATGGCGAAAGTTGAATTTTTGAAAAGTTTGACCGGGGGGTTGACTTTTTTATATCGGGGTCGGAATCCGATTCTGGAAATTTGAATAGATTTGTTATGAATATTATGACTTGTGCGCAAAATTTGAAGTCATTCCGGATTGATTTGATGTGTTTCGGCACAAGATATAGAATTTGAAAGTTCAAAGTTCTTAGATTTTGATTTGAGGTGTGATTCATCATTTTGATGTTGTTTGATGTGATTTCAGGCCTCGAGCAGGTCCGTGTTATGTTATGGGACTGGATGGTGTGATTGGACGAGGTCCCGAGGGGCTCGGGTGTGTTTCGGGGTGGTTCCGGACCATGTTTGGGTGTTTTGATGTTGCTGGATGCTGGTTCTAGTGTTGTTCTTCGCATTCTCAAGGAGCCTCTCGCGTTCGGGAAGAAGGATTTTGTTGTTTGGACTTTGTTCTTCGCGTTCGCAAAGAGGTTCTCGCGTTCGCGAAGAAGGAAATTTCGCTTCATGTCGCCTGACTTTAGAGGCTCATATCTCGCAATCTGTAAGGAATTTGGAGATGATCCAAAAATTAAAGTTGTATCCCTTTGTATCTAGTTTGAAGAAAGGTAAACCATTTGTCATTTGGAGTTGTGTACAAAGAGTTATCATGGATACACTATAGGCTATCCGGGAAGAGTTTGGAAATCTCTGTTGCAAAGGACTGACTTTAGAAGCTTATATCGTGTAATCTATAACGAATCCGGAGAGGAGCCACAAATGAAAGTTATAGCCCTTTGAGTCTAGTTTCCAGAAAGTTAAACCATTTATCATTTGGAGTTTTGTAAAAAACGTTATGACCATTACACTAGAGGCTGTCTGAGAAGAGTTTGAAAATGGTTGTTGGAGAATTTGTTCATCGCGAACGCGAGGGAAGGGTTGCGAACGCGAAGAACAAATCCCTAGGCAGTAGAATAAAGTCCAATTTCGTATCATTCTTCCATTTTTGGACAAAGGAAGCTCGGGTGAGGCGATTGTTCGAGAGGTTTTCAAGGAAAACATTGGGGTAAGAATTCCTAACTTGATTTTTGTTAAATTACATGAATCTAGTGTTGTTTTTATCCCTAAATTAGTGAATTGGGTTGAAAATGGTAGAAATTCTCTAGACTTTAATTTAAGTTTTGAAGGGCGATCCGTTATCGCAATTTGATAATTTTGGTATGGTTGAACTCGTATCGGAATGGGTGTTCGGATTTCATAAAACTTTTGTCGGGTTCCGAGGGGCAGGCCCTGCGCTGAATTTTTAGAATTAAATTTTAAGTTGGTATTTTATTATCCAGAATTATTTCTGATGAATTTTAATGACGTGGTACAATTAATTTGGATAGATTTGGGCAGTCTGGAGGTCAATTTAAGAAATAATGCGATTTTGGAATATCGACAAAACTTCAAAAAGGTAAGTGTCTTACTTAACCTCGAGTGGGGGAATTGCCCCTTAGGCATCGAGTCTTATGTGCCATTGATAATTGTTTGCATTAGTAAATCCTTGAATTATCACACCTCGTTCCTTGTTTGTCAAATTTGTATTTTATATAATAAATTTAGTGTTATTGTCACTTGGATTTTACGTGAATTCCGTGTGTTTATTGATTTGATATTTTCTTGGAATTAAATCCATGATGTAACCCTTATCTGCAAATATTTATTAATTTGTTTAAATTGAGGAGTTAATATAATTATCAAGATTTTGGATTAATGAAGGTGTTGCCCTATACTGAGTATTGTTCACCTCTGTTGATTGTTTTGAGGTTTTATATACGTTGTATGGAGCATTGGGCTATTTGTTGAGAAATTTATTGATTCTGCTACATATTTGGAATTTGGTTGTGGTTAATGGTAAATTGTGATATGAATTATTGTATTGTGTTGTGGTTTAAACACTCTCCTTGATGTTATTTATGCTTCCTACCTTGGTTGTTAATGATATACATGTGCTTGGTAAGGAAGAGAGTAAAAGCACGAAGGGTGATGCCGTGCCATTTCATTTATATTATCAGGTGAGGATGAGAGTAAAAGCACAAAGGGTGATGTCGTGCCATTTCATTTATATTATCAGGTAAGGATGAAAGTAAAAGCAGGAAGGGTGATGCGTGCCATTTCATTTATATTATCAGGTAAGGATGGGAGTAAAAGCACGAAGAGTGATGCCGTGCCATTTCATTTATATTATTAGGTGAGGATGAGAGTAAAAGTACGAAGAGTGATTCCGTGCAATTATTTTGACATTATCATATATTCATGGCACGAAGGGTGTTTCCATGCAGGCGAGGACGAGAGACATAGTTCAAATCTCTGATTTTTAACGCTATTCTGTCTATATACGTTCAGACTACCGTGTGAGTCCGATTTTGTTGATTCTTACTTACCCTAAATCTACGCTTTATAGATTTTCGTCAAATTGAACCAAAATTGGTTCAAACCCCTGATTTTGAGTATTATTCTGTCTATATTCGTCCTATGCTACTGTGAGTTCGATTATTTGTTTATATTCTGTTGATTTTTACTTTCCCTAAATTTAGGGTTTAGAGATCCCTTAAATTGATTTTTTGACTGATTTGCATGTTTATTTACCTTATTTGTTGCTTAAATCACTATGTATACCTTGTTTGATGTTCAATTTTACTGCTATATAAACCCTTCCCTTATTTACCTTATTTGTTGCTTCTTGTTGATGTTCAGAATGTTGTGGACTTTTGTTCTTTCTTGTATTTTCATTTAACTTGTAAGTAACCTGACTTTTTCAATTGTATCCTTACGTGTCTCTGATTTTTGTGTGTTGTTACTTCTGAAATCCATGGCTGAAATTTGGTCTATATGAATTAGTCTTCTTTGATGAATGTGTTTCCTTGTTCTTTATCGTTACATGAACATCCCGCTTCCATTTTCCCTTTTTATGGCTACATGCACACCCTTTCCCTATTTTTCTCTATTTTGAATTTGTATTAATATGCAAATCTCTGCTTTATTCGGTTACAATATGTGTTTTCCTTTAGTCATGTTTACTTGCTCCGAATCATTTTTAAATTTGCTACATCATGTCTCTCCCTACCCCTACCCCCTTTGCTTGCTTTATTACAATTCTTGCATATTACGCGAACTAACTTCTTCCTTGTTTTCCTTTATTTTTATGTCTTTACGTTTCATTTAATACTGCATTTACTGTCTTCATCATGCAAAATACTTGACAACGTGTTGTTTTATCTTTACATAAAGCATGCTCTACATCATATTCCACTCGTGCGTAACTAATACCATAGCAGCACTTGATGAGTGTCCGCGCTCTTCCTAAATCACCATTTATATTTAGAAAGGCTTATTTGCAGTAATACTAGTTGATCAGTGGTGCAAATCGAAGGATCCATGCCTTCACCTCTAAAGTTGTCCACTTGAGGGTACCGGTCTAAATTCTTCTAGAAAACCCCCACTCTAATATTAACTGTGCATGCATCATATCTAAAACTAGTATGGGTTAGAACGTTGTCCACGTAATAACTCGCTAAGGCAAGCCTTCTCCAAAACCCGCTGGGATTTCCTTAAATCCTAATGGGTATAATCATTATATGTGCATTATTTGGAGAAAACGTGCCGATATGGTAATCATTAATGCGTAAATAGTCGAAACCGGAGGGGGAAAGGGCTAACTTTATTTGTTTTACAGAAATGAGGCACGAAGTCCCCGGGTTCGGCATAGTTCGAAGTATCCCATAGCAAGTCATATGGTCTTTACCATGATGAATTTGCCATCTCTTCTTTTAGTTGGACTCACCGCCGGGTTTTTGCATTCATTATCTGTTTTCTAGGGATGTTGATATTCCCGATACAAGGAGAAATGATCCACACTCTCCTAGCTATGGCCACTAAGACCCTAATGGAAGGAACGGAGGGGTAAACTTACACTATTGTCCCAATGATCATGGCTGAGATGTACCGAGCCTTAGACCATTGGAAAAAGAGATATAGGCATTTCAAGGGTTGCAATTTGTTGCTGCAAATATGGTTGTTGGAACACCTTCAGAGAGGATAATACCTTTAAGAATTTACGCAACGACCATGGAATGACCACAAAGCTTATCACCATCCAAAGAGAATGACTTTTATCCTAGACAGGTTTGCACAACCGGGAAACGCTGTGAGCTGGGTACATTTCATTAGCAATTTGACGGATGAGAAGCTACATTGGATGTTTGAGTGGTTTCCTAGCAGTGAATTCATCATGAGGTCGAGAGATGTTCCTCATCTAGTACTAATCGGATTAACGGAAATCTATCCTTGTGCTCATATTTGATTCATAAGGCAAGCTGGGAGAAATTAGGTTATACCAGGAGTTTCCAAAATGGTTCACTACAAAGCAGACTTCCAAGGGAATGACACCCCATTCAAGTTCGAGGCACATCACATGTGGCATCAAAAGATTATTGTGTAGAAAGATACCATTGAGCCAAACAGGTATCATGTCGTCCATGTGTACTTCTACCCATCATGGTTGGTCGATGACATATCAAGAGAGGTCAGGCCAGGGTTTGATTTGAAAAATAGGGTCATAGACGACGCTGCTGAAGCACAAGTCAAATACAGGAGGTTGCACAAAAGCGTCTTTGAATCTGAGGCCATGCATTTGGAACAACATAATGTGGACATGGAAGCAATCAATGAATGGAGGGGAATAGCTACTAAATCAATAGAAAGGTTGAATTATATGGAGTAGGGTTTGATGGAACTTGTGGGAAAGATGAGGAAAAGGGTCTCGGATTGTCAAAACGCAGAGGGAAATGAAGGAGGACATCTAGCAAGGGCGCATCTACTGTTGGACATGCGCGACTTGGGGAATCTGATTGACTGGGCTAAGAAGGCCAAGCATGGAGAAGGTGCCTCTAGGACCAAGTAGATTAGGGATGATGTTTTATAGATTCGTTTTAGAATTTGATTGTAATAAGGCAATTGCCACTAGTGACTCTTAATAATTATTGTCGTTTTAGTAGAGATTTGGTCTATTTTTCATATTAATGAAATGATGCAGTTATCGGCATTGAGTTTTCTCCAAAGCTATATATCGCTAGCCCTACCTCAGGCACGATGAGGTCCCCAAATTAGGACGCGAATTTATAATTCTGCAATACGTGTTTAAATATGGTAAATATCATTTAAATACTCCTTACTGACTTGTTTACCTTTTGTTTTTCTTCTTTTAATTGTTTATTCCCATCCCCTAAGGTTGGTTCGTGCATACTGGCATCATCAGCATATCATACCAGATCTAGAGGTCCTCTACCTCCTCCTCCTCTAAGTGATCCCAATAACAAAGGAAAAGCTAAGATTTACGATATGAGTGGTATCAGGAGAGACAACGCTGCGCATGCCGAGAATGTCAAAACTTCAGATGGTCGAAGCACTCCGTCGCAGAATGACTTAGTTTTACAGTTAGAGTAAAAGATACTGGAGTTACAAGGGGAACTTGAGTAGGTTCGTAACTTGGGAAACCTTTCCCTTACCCTGAATGTTCCCGACATCAACCAACAAAACGCCCAAAACCCACCACCTCCTCAAAACACAGAACACCAGCACCCCCAAAATTCTCCTGCACCTCATCAATACGCCACGCCTCCCCAAAATTCTAATCCTCCACCAGTACCAACTCCTCCAGAACAAACATCATCCAACCCAGTACCCACAAACTACTACCTACCACTCTCCTTAAAATATACCAAAGCCTACCCTTGATCCCAAGAACTCAACCAATGATCACCACTACACCCAAATCCCCGGAGTCCACCAAAGTAACCCCATATACGTAGAAACCTTACCCCACACCCCACAACATACCCTATATATACCTGAATCTACTGATAAGGACCTGCTCATCAAGAACATGGTAGAGGAACTCAGGAAACATACCGGTAGGGTTCAAAGTGTCGAAGGGGGAAAAGGCATTGAGGGTTTGAATTATGAAGATTTATGTATTCAGCTAGATTTAGAACTGCCAGAGGGTTACAAACCTCCTAAGTTCGGAATGTTCGACGGAACTGGTGATCCGAAGGTGCACTTGAGAACATATTGTGACAAGTTTGTAGGAGTTGGCAGGGATGAAAGACTCTGCATGAAGCTGTTCATGAGAAGCCTCACTGGAGATGCCCTGTCTTGGTATATTAGTCAAAACCCAAAGAAATGGGTTAATTAGGTAAGCATGACATCGGATTTCATGGATCGGTTCAGGTTTAACACAAAAAATGCACCAGGCGTTTTCTACATTCAAAATGTCAAGAAGAAGCCATAGGAAACTTTTCGCGAGTATGCAAATCGGTGGAGGTCTGAAGTTGCAAAAGTAACGCCAGCACTGGAAGAAGAACAAATGAATAAGTTCTTCGTCAAAGCTCAGGATCCGCAATACTACGAAAGATTGATGGTTATTGAAAACTATAAATTTTCTAATATCATCAACTTGGGAGAGAGAATAGAAGAAGAGATCAAAAGGAGAATAGTGACACATTTTGAAGCACTCCAAGCCACAAATAAGGCCCTGCAGTCAGGAGGTACCTCCAAGAAGAAAGAAGTAGGTGCAGTAATAGTAGCCCAAGGTATGAATTATCCTCTCACATACTAAACGCCTCCACCCACATATCAGCCTTCACCTCCCATATACCAACAACCTGCCACCACTTACCATACCTATAACACCTAACCCGCATACTACCACTCACCACCAGTGTGCCAAAACTACCAAAAACCTAGACCAAATTTCGACTGCAGACCGCCCAGACAATACACCCCAATTGCTGAACCTATAGACCAACTATACGAGAGACTTAAGGTTGCCGGTTATATCACTCCCATTCCCGCCGTCGCTATGGAAAATTCCTCTCAATGGGTCAATTCGAATAAGACATGTGCCTACCATTCCGGCATGAAGGGTCGCGCTATTGATGAATGTCGCACTCTAAAGGATAAGATCCAGATGCTGATTGATACCAAAGTAATACAAGCAAAGGAGACTGCACCTAACGTCCGTAACAATCCTCTCCCAGATCACAGGGGCGGAGGGGTAAATATGATAGAGATCGATGAAGAATGGGACTAAGAGGGGTCAATTGGACTCATTCGAGAAGGGGATAATCCTGAAACATCTCCAGTCACTCTCACACCTATCATGGTACAAACTAGACACCAATTAACGTTGAGGTAGCTGCACCAACTCCGTTTGAGGTTGAAGTAACAACACCCTTCACCGTGATGGTAGCACCTACACCGTCTTATAAGTCTAATGCTATACCATGGAATTATGTTACGGAAGCAAGAAGGAAAGGAAAGGAAAAAATGGAAGAAACAGGTGCAGTGCAAGGCATGACCAGAACAGGTAGAATTTATACACCCGAGCATTTGGAAGGAACGAGCAAAGAAGCAGCCTCTAAACCGCCTGTCAGTAGGACTGAACCAGATGATCTTTGGAGAAAGGTGAAGGCAAGAGAGTATTATGTGGTTGATCATCTGAACAAAACCCCTGCTCAAATATCTATTTTATCACTGCTGCAAAACTCTGAGGCACATAGGAATGCCCTGATGAAAGTGTTGAACGAAGCCTATGTACCCAATAACATTACCAGTGGGGAGATGGCCAATATGGTAGGACAAATGTTGGAAAGCCACAATATCACTTTTCATGATGACGAGCTACCACTTGAAGGACTAAGACACAACAGAGCACTGTATATCACAATGCAGTTTGAGGATAAGTTCATTGCCAGAGTCCTGATAGATGGGGGTTCGAGTCTTTAACATATGTCCACTAATCACTTTGAAAGGATTGGGTAAAGGCCTACACGAGATACGAGCAGGAAGTATGAATGTGAAAGCATTTGATGGGTCTCAAAGGGCCACAATTGGGGAAATTAACCTCAGCCTATAGATGGGCCCAACCTGGTTTGATGTTAAGTTTCAAGTGTTGGACATATCTACTACCTACAACCTATTGTTGGGACGACATTGGATTCATGCCGCTGGGGCCGTAGCTTTTAGTCTACATCGAGTCATGAAGTTTGAGTGGAACCATCAGGAATTGATCCCATTTACACCAGTCAAACTGTTCCGGTCATCGAGAATAGAAGGAAGTTGGGTGGAGAAACATACCATCGCATCGAGCGCGTCAACGCAATTGAAAAGGACAAATGGTGGAGTAGCAAAATAGAAATCATATTGGCATGGATAGGGTATGAACCCGGCAGAGGTCTTGGCAAGAATCTTCAAGGGATCACCAAACCAATACAACTAAAATGTCACGGCACGACCTTTGGAATGGGATATCAATACACCTGGCACGAGTATCAGAATTGCTCACCACCATGGTGTGGTCATTATTACCTTCTTGAGAAGCCGATACTATATTTGAGCCAATCCTTCCATCAGGCTGATATGATGCGGGGATACGAAGACGAAGACATGGACTGCAGTGTAATAGTTGAGGAGGAGGAGGAGGAGGAGGAGGAGGAGGAGGAGGAAGGCCTCATTATTCAGACCGTGGAGAAGGGAGCTATTCTCAAGAACTGAATTGCTGCACCATCGACGGCGCTCCGAGTTTCGGGGTAGCCTGGTTGCTAGTGTGATTTATTTTGAAAAAAATTCTTATGAGCATTTTTAAAACATTTTCAGTATTTTGTTTTGAAACATTTGTTTGAATAATTAAAAATCACTTTTGTTTGACATCTTGATAATTATCAATGGTTTGCTATTTTATTATTTATTACTATTCTCTACATTTTTCTCTCTACAACGTTACTATTTCTTATCATGATGAACCAACAACTGTGATATGTAATGAGACAAAGCAACATAAGGATAGTGACTTAGAGGAAATAAAACAGGAGGATATGATACCTAGGGAAAGTGTTAGAGAAGTTGAAGATTTTGAGAACAAGCCTAAGTCCAACCTGGACGAAACTGAGATAGTCAACTTGGGAGATTCTGAAACAGTCAAAGAAACTCGCATAAGCATTCACCTGTCACCATCAGAGAAAGAAGAGTACACCCGTTTCCTGAAAGAATATAAAGACATTTTCGCATGGTCTTATGATGATATGACTGGTTTGAGCACGTCCATAGTGGCTCATTAATTGGTGTCCGCTAGTAAAATGTGAGCACCTAAGTTTTGACTATATTTGAACTTTTATCACCTTCTACTATGTAAATATTTTTTGAAATTTAATATATATATTTTTTAGATTTGCTACATTTTTTTATATAAGGTAAAAAGTAAAAAATAATTTAAAAGGTCAATTATTACTATTAGTATTATTTTTATTTTTTATCTTTATTTTAAAATAAAATAAGTTAAAAAACAAAAAAAATAAATATTCTATTACATTTTTCGGATGGGAATAAAATAATAGAAAAATTAAAAGTACGGAATAAAAAAGTAAAAGTAAAAGTAGGTGGAAATTGTTTTTAAAAAATAAAAGGTGGAAAATTTAAAAAATTAAAGTAAAAGAATGTGAAAATTTAAAAAATAAAAAGTAAAAGAAAGTTGGACGTAAAAAATAAAAGTAAGGGTATCAGAAATTTCGTTTTAAAAAAAGTAAAAGTAAGTGGCAACTAGAAAAATGAAAAATAAAATAAGTGAGAAATGAAAAAGGAAAAGTAAAAAAAGTAGGAATTTAAATATAATAAAAGTAAAAAAATTGATAAATTAAAAAATAAAAGTAAAGAAAAGTGGATAATTATTATTTTTTTAAAAAAGAAAAATGTGAAGTGGTCATTCTTTTTAATTAAAAAAATAAAAAATAAAAAATAAAAAATAAATAAAAATAAAATCTTATAATTCCGAAAATATTTCTATATATAGAAGAGAAATGTGTGGAGCAAAAAAGAAGGGGAGAGAAGAAGGAAAAAATAGAAGAGAGAAGTGAGAGAAAAAATATTATTCTTCTGCACTAAGGGAATTTCTACTCGTGTAATTCTTTCTTCGTCTCTCTTTCAAACAATCCAGCAAGTCATCAACCAAAACCCAACAAAAATACTTAACAAAATCCCTTTTTACATGCCAAAAAATGGAGTCAATAGTCAAGGTCGAGGATTCCGTTAGAGCTCTGTTCACTAGGTTTAATGTTATTCGTCGCTAATACTTGTTCGACGTTCATATGAGTTATTGTACCTATTCTTGGAGTCTCATTTAATTGGAAATTATGCATTAAAGGTTTATTCTTCACTCTGTTCTTTTTATCTTATTTCATGTGATTTTATTTAGTTACCTTTAAACTTTATTCAGTCCTTAAATGGTATATGCTTAATACTGTTTTTGGAAATATGGTATTCAAACTTGCTTTAAAGTTGGGAAGATTTGGAAGCTAATGAGTTTGGGCTTTAATTTTTGGGGTGTAGGGTATTGGTATAAGATGGTTTATTTATTCAAATATCTAAAATCATACACTTCTTCCATAAGTAATTCCATAATTCATGGCCTTCACAATAATTTCAAACTTAGAAAAGAAACAAATCATGAATGCGCTAGAATGTTGTAGGCGTACTGTTAATTAATTGAATCATCGTGATTATGTATACGTTCACGTGACATAATTACGATTCCCAAAACTAAAATCAAGGTATGCGTTTGCGCAACTTTGGGCGAAACAACCTTAAATATAATAAAAATGCTATTAATTGCGTGCACGTACACGTGACATGATTTTGGCACAATAAACAAAACGGATTCACACACGCGATTCATTTCAAAGATAATTCATATTTTAATATAAAAGCAGATATATTAAATATGAAAACCAATAAATCACAGTTTATCTAAACTTAATTCAAGCCAAGTTGTAGTCAATAAAGCGACCGTACTAGAACCACAGGACTCGGGGAATGCCTTACACCTTCTCCCCGGTCAACAGAATTCCTTACCTGGACTTTCTTTTTGCAGACCAATAATAATAGAGTCAAACCTTCCTTTGACTAGGGATTCAAATAAAAGATGACTTGGAACACTCAAATAATCAATTCCAAGTGGCGACTCTGTAAATAAAATAATCCATATTCAAATTTGTCCCTTTAATTGGAAAAACTCTTTAACCCACAACAATCCATAACCCATATATCCTTTGGGGAAAAAAAGGTGTGACAGCTCTGTCGACTCTGCTGGGGACAAGAACCCAGAATCTCTGGTTTAGGGTTCAGAATTCGAGCTTGTAATATGATCTATATTAGGCTTTCTTGATTGCTGATATTACTGTGTTTGTGGCCCTAATGTTCTAATTGTCACTCATTTACCGCTTTGATATTATTTGGACTGTATAAACTGCCTTCTTACGTCTCCCTTCTGAGTCTTCTGAATTTATGGTGCACACGTACGTGTGGCCCACTTTTATGCTAGAGGTCATACCAAATAGAACGAGGCTGGATCAGTAACTAGGTCGGGTAGACTTTCGTGCTCCAGATACGTTGCCCCCACCTCGGCTCGAGCTGTCCACTTGGGTAATCCAGGCCTAAAACATACCCCCAAGATTTAAACCTAGAATAACATAGGGTAATGTCGGATCCCTAGTAGGAATGTTTGTTTGCATCACGTGTATTTGACTTTGGGGACTCAACATAGGGGTTGAGTCCGACTAGGATAGGTGTAGCCAAAATATAAGACCATCCTAATGCATCTTACGTGCTACTTGTCCATTTTGTTTGATTTGGTTTGCATGTTGACCAGCTTCTAGAAAAGAACATAAAATTGAGAAAAAGCAAGAGTGAGAAGTAAGAGAGAGTAAAATTCATCCGATTTCCAAAAATCACGGTATTTGAATAATCCCGAAAGTCTGCCCAATTTTTGAATAAAAAGAAGGCATTTCAAATTTAGCCAAAATTTTCAAGTGTTATATTTTTCCTATTCTGTCAAAATGGACCAAAGTACGCGGTCTGATTCTCACCGCATGTGAGATACGTAGGCAAACTACATCGACTTCGGCCCCAAAATTTCAAAAATCCAAAAATATTTTTCTTTAATTCCTTCGTTAGAAGTCTTTCCTTCGAAAATCCCAAATAAAAGAAAAGGATTTTAAAGCCAAAAATTATTTTATTTCTTTTTAGAAGTCTCTCATTTGAAAAAATAAAATAAAATAAAAATCCAAGAATATTTTCTACCTCTGCTTTAGAGGTCTTTCTCCCAAAAGATTCAAAAAATAAATCCAAAAAAAATATTTTCTTTCTTTTCAAAAATTCTCAAGAAAAACGAAAAAAAGAAATCAAAATCAAAAAATATTTTCTTTCTTCTTTATAAGTCTTTCTTTCGAAAAAAAAGAAATAAAAATTTCAAAATCCAAAAAAAAAGAGTTAGTTTATTTACTTTATTCTTTATCTTCCTGAACTACGTAATGATATGATTCATGTGGCATCATGATATGTAGGCAATCCCTATCGGATTCAATTATATTCATAAACAAATTGAGTGAAAAAAATAAACCGAAAAAAACAAATTGAGTGAAAACTAAAGAAAAGAGTGACAAAAAATAACAGAGAAAAAAAGGGCAGTTCACCCATATTAGTGAATCATACTCGAGCTTATTCTAAAAGTTAGTCAGGCTAGGTCTACTGCAGCCATTAGCCCCGAATCGTCAAAACCTAGAGTCCCCCTCGCACCGAGCTGATGCTAGATGTGAATACCACACCGAAGCAGTGGGACACGGTATGAAGGATTGTTGGACCCTCAAAAGGGCAGTTGAATACTTGATTGAAGATGAAAGAATCATTCTTTGAGACGAAGAGGCCCCTAATATGATGAACAATACTCTGTCTACTCACACCAATGAGCCAGTAGTCGGAATGATTTGTGAATATGAGGAATTTGATTTGGCACTGAAGGCCATTGCAGCCATTGCCGAGACAGAAGAAAATCCAAAAACGGTCGCCAAGCCTGAAAGTTTCCCATCAGATGGGAGTCTCGGTAGCCAGTCTTGCTATCCTTTCTGCGTTCGGATTATCTCAGGGTGTGATCCGGATATTTTACTTTATTGTCTTACTTTTCGATGTAAACCTTTCTATCTTCAAAATTAAAAAACAAAAAAAAAAAGCAAAACCAAAAAAATAAAGAAAACAATCAAATTAAATTAATATTTCATTGTCTAAGAATGTCTCTTTTTTTAATCTTGTCACTTATCCTAATCTCTTTTCAGTTCTGTTCATGCAGATTTTAATAGCATGACATTCTTGCGGACTTCATGACTAGATCCTAAAAAGCCGTCAAACTTTGAAATAGTGAATCAAGACGCAGAATGCAATGAAGATGAGGTTAAGGAAATAAAATAAAAAATCGGAACAGTATGAGAATAAGCCTATGCCAAGCCTGATTGAAACATGCAGAAGTTGAAATTCCATCTCTCCAGGTCATTGTCGAAGCCGAGATTGAGGATAAAGATTGGGTCACGAACCGATTGGAACAATTGACACTGATTGATAAAAAATGATTGGCCGTAATTTGCCACGGGAAACTGTACCAACAAAGAATGGCTAGTGTCTACAACAAGAAAGTGCGCATCAGGAAATTTTGAAATAGGACAATTCATTCTGAGACGTATCCTCCCACCTCAGGAAGAAGCCAAAGGAAAATTAGCTCCAAATTGGAAAGGTCCATACATTTTAACGAGAGTACTGCCAAAAGAGAATGTTGTACCTGGGAAGAATAAGAGGAAATATCCCTGAAATATCTGTTAACGCGGATGCAGTCAAAAGGTACTATGTTTGACCCTCTATGTAGCATTAATGTTTTCTGATTGGGATGACGAAGGCTTTCATTCTCTCTATTCAAATATCATTAACCCTTTTGAGCCAGTTATCTTTCTTTGATTACCCTCTTTGAAACATGAAGATATTAAAAAAAATAAGAGAAACAAATAAAACAAAAGAAGAAGAAAGAGAAAAAAAAAGAAAAAAAAGAGTTCATGTTGCATTGAACTACGTTTGACTTGATTCCGAAAGGATACGTAGACAGCCTCTCTCTGATATTCAGTCACACCAAAACAAAAATTCACATTCCCCCAAAAGTTGAAGCTGGGGCAGATGTTACAATGGTTCGGCGATGATTTCGCCTCAAAGGTTCCAAAGTTGTAATTCAGTCCAAATATTTATTACCCAAATCCTTTTCAAGTCCTTCCGATCAATCAACGAGAATGTTCAAGAATCGAAGGATACAGTTACTTGGATCTGATACAACAAAATGAGAGAAACAAATGAGAGAGTCTTATTAGTGAAAACCCTCATGGGAGCCGTAAGGCAATGATGAGTAAAGAAACTAAAATGAGAGAGTCATTTTAGTGAAAACTCGCAAGGAGCACTATAAAGCGATGGTGAGAAGAGAGAGGTCAACTGGTGAAAACCCACAAAAGGGCGCCATTGATCGAAAATAGAATCATCATAGCCATTGGCATCGACATAGTCCTGGGCAAGGTTTCTCGATTTCGAGGCAAAAGTTGTGAGGTATTTCTAAGAGTCAGACAGTTTACATAGATCAGGCATTCAGTCCAAATGGCATGTCATGTTCATTAAAGTCCGCATGTACTCTAGATAAGTCCTTCTCTCCTTTCCCCGAAACAGATACCATTTGTCTAAATTCATTATCTATTCCATTGTTTATTGTTCTTTGAATCCCTTTCGGTCTAACTTTGTTTCAAAACTAAGGCGAAGAAGGGATGGCAAGACTGATTTACCAGGCTTTTGTTTGATACAAACTAATATTCAAGAGGCACCCAGCCTCAGCAGGGGCTTCAAGTCAACCCCGATTTTCCATAGTGGCTGATGCTTTGAAATCAAAAACTCTTGAAAGGAGGAAATCATATTGAAAGTTCCTACAAGGCAAAATGAAGTTGAATAGGTTAAGTACCAAGTGGTTAACCGTTTGGGCAATGTTTGAAAAGCCAAAGGTTCCCTAATGCTCTAAAATTGAAAGTTTTGGAGGAAAGAAGTCAAAAGTGAAATTTCACAAAGGCAAAATAAAGTTGAAAAGGTTAAGTCTCACGCGACCAACCGTAATGTTAATGTTTGAAAGTCAATGGCTCTCCGGGGTTAGAAATGCAAATGGTATTCATGAAATATCTAGTGGCAGGTTGAAATGATCATCAAAAGTATATGGGCACAAAGCCAAGTTGCAAAAGACATCAAGGCCACAAACCGACTACAACTTTTAAAACTCACAATTTTTCTTTGTTTGGAGTAGGAATAAAGGAGTGCAGATTGGCGATTCCTAAAGGACGAATGTCACCAAAGGTAGGTTTCCACAAAATCTAAATTTTCTTTTATTTTAAGCATGCATCAATATTGTTCATACAGATCATATTTTCGGGTAGAAGTAGTCTTCGCCTAAGCTTATTTTTCGTAGCTTAACCCAGGAAGAACCTTTTTGCCTAGGGGGATCCAGCTCATAGTTTCCAGGTAGAAGTACTCTTCGCTCAGGATGTTTTACGTAGCTTAACCCAGGTAGAACCTTTTCGTCTTGGGGGATCCAGCTCATAGTTCCGGGTAGAAGTACTCTTCGCTCGGGTTGTTTACGTAGATTAACCCAGGTAAAACTTTTTCGCGTAGGGTGATCCAGCTCATAGTTTCCGGGTAGAAATACTCTTCGCTCATGTGTTTTTTGTAGTTTAACTCAGGTAAAACATTGTTCGCCTAGGGGTATCCACCTCATATTTCCGGGTAGAAGTATTCTTCACTCAAGTTGTTTTACATAGCATAACCTAGGTAGAACATTTTCTCCTGGGGGTCTATCTCATAGTTCTGGGTAGAAGTAGTCTTCGCCAAGGTTATTTTTCATAGCTTAACCAAGGTAGAACCTTTTCGCCTAGTGGGATCTAGCTCACAGTTCCTAGTAGACATACTCTTCCCCAGGCTGATTTACGTAGCTTAACCCAGGTAGAACCTTTTTGCCTAGGGGGATCCAACTCATAGTTCCGGGTAGAAGTACTCTTCGCTCAGGTTATTTTATGTAGCTTAACCCATGTAGAATCTTTTCACCTAGGGGGATCCAGCTCATAGTTTCAGGGTAGAAGTACTCTACGCTCGGACTTGTTTTTCATAGGTTAACCCAGGCAAAACAATTTTTTGCCTAGGGGGATCCACCTCATATTTCTGGGTAGAAGTATTCTTTGCCTGGGCTTGTTTTTCGTAGCTTCACCCAAGTAGAACTTTTTCGCTTTGGGGGATCCAGCTCATAGTTCCGGGTAGAAGTACTCTTCGCCCAGGTTGTTTTTTGTAGCTTAACCCAGGTAGAACCTTTTCTCCTAGGGGGATACAACTCATAGTTCCGAGTATAAGTACTTTTTGCCCACGCTGACTTACTTTTCGTAACCCATGTAGAACCTTTTCACCTTTGGAGATCCAGCTCGTAGTTTCGGGTAGAAGTACTCTTCGCTCAGGCTTGTTTTCCGTGGCTTAACCAGGTAGAACCTTTTTGCCTAGGGAGATCCAAATCATAGTTTTGGGTAGAAGTACTCTTCTCCCAGGCTACTTTTCTAGCTTAACCCAAGTAGAACCATTTCGCCTAGGGGGATGTAGCTCATAATTCCACGTAGAAGTACTCTTCGCTCAAGTTGTTTTACGTAGCTTAACCTAGGTAGAACATTTTCTCCTATGTGGGTCCATCTCATAGTTCTGAGTAGAAGTAATCTTCGCTCAGGTTATTTTACATATCTTAACCCAGGTAGAACCTTTTCGCCTTGGGGGATCCATCTCATAGTTCTAGATAAAAGTACTCTTTCCTTAGATTGGTTTACGTAGCTTAACCCAGGTAGTACATTTTTGCTTAGGGGGATCCAGCTCATAGTTTCTAGGTAGAAGTACTCTTCACCCATGCTTGTTTTTCGTTGCTTAACCCAGTAGAACCGTTTCTCCTAGGGGGATCCAGCACATTGTTCTCGGAAGAAGTACTCTTTGTCGAGGCTATTTTGCCTAGCTTAAGCCAGGTAAAACCGTTTCGCCTAGGGGAATCCAGTCATAGTTCCGGGTAGAAATATTCTTCACCCAGGTTAGTTTTCGTAACTTAACCCAGGTAGAATTGGTTCGCCTAGAGGAATCCAACTCATAGTTTCGGGTAGAAGTACTCTTCACATAGGCTTACTTTTCGTAGCTTAACCCATATAGAACCTTTTTACCTTCGGAGATCCAGCTCGTAATTCCGGGTAGAAGTACTCTTCGCTTAGGTTGTTTTACGTA
>AWOL01S0016678.1:32610-44677 GCA_000715115.1 Nicotiana otophora | reverse complement strand
GAGTCCGATCACGGCCCGATCGGCTAGGCCGTCTTATTTTAAGACATCAACCAAAATCACAATTTTAATTACAATTTCCAGAACAATCACCACCATGTGTGCGGCATGGTGTCCGATCACAAGCCGATCGGCTAGGTCGTCTCGTGTGAGACATCATCCTTTTCTATCATCAATCTCATCCCAAATAAGGGGAATAACTTTGTCACAACAATCTCGTCCCAAATAAGGGGAAAACATTTTGTTTTTTGCATACAACGAAAATATAAATACAGGTTTCATTTACCTCATGACCTTTCATATCGTATATAGCTTCATTGGTACTTTTAACTACTTACAACATCATTATTTCATTGGCTCTATGGGCCATACACGTGATTCTTCTTTCATGGAACAATGGTTGTATTTCATATTCCACACTTTTATTTCTTCCCTTTCATGGATCATCATCGTAAATATCAACAAATAGAATATTCCGGAAATTACAACTTTAAGTTCATCAGTAATGAAGACTTTAAACACAATGGATTTCTTTCTAATAAATGGAGTAAAATGATTGGCAATCGAAGCACAAGCTAAAATCATAAACAAGTAACACATCATTTATTCTTGAAATACTTTTTCCCAAAAAGGGCAATGCACAATTTCCACTCACGAATATGTAAGAATGCAAAACACATTGAATATACTTACAAAACATAGCATTAGCTAAAACAACCACATATGGGCATCACTTGAGTTCATAAGCTTTTAGGCAATTCTATTTTCAAAGTCAATTTTAGAACAGTTGAATCAAAGCTCATTTCATAATCTTTCTCACATCATTTCATTTCATTGGCACCATTGGCCATAAGTATAACTTTCAGTCTTGGCACGTTGGCCACACTTTATGTCCCCAATTCACTTATTTCTCTTCCAACCATCTTTATAGATTATCAACAATAAGACATTTCCAATCAATACTTTAGGTACACATATGAGCACTTAAGAGTCTTAAGCATATTGAGTTTTCTCACACAATTTGGCATCATAACCTTCATTTGAAACACAACTCAAAGACATAGCATTTTAATACACATATCATTCTTGAACACATTCCCGAAAGATAAGATAATGTGATAGGAACATTCAAAACATGTTTTGAATACATAATTCTGACACTTTGCTTATTCGGGAAAATCGAATTTATTAGGAATAACCCGGAACATAGAATAAGGAACTTGAGACAACCATACTTGAAACTTACGGGAACAACATTTAATTCAATTCTAAGAGAGTACTATAGCCAACATACCTCGCTTTAAGATTTTCTTTAATTACTGCAACATTCTGAAAATTCTAACTATCCTAATCTATTTTGATACATAACAAAATTAAACACAAATTAGGAAGATATTCATGGTTTCAACTCATTTGAGCATTTTATCAAACATTAGGTGTGCAAATTTGGCTACAAGATTCTTTTACAACATTTCCTTCATTCCACAACCCAATCTTTACTTATTTGAGCTCATCAATATTCCCACAAACCTTATTTGGTACAAGCATATATAGACAATACTCTTACACCCAAGAATCATACTCCCAATAACCAATCTTTTACCCCAAACTCAAAATTGAAGACTAGGGGTTTGAATCTTACCTCTTAGATGAAGATCTTGTGATTAGCTTCCTTCATTCTTAAAGATTGTTGCAAGATCGGATGATTAGAATGTTAGGCTCCCTACTTATCTCTCTAAAATGCTCTTACCTATCTCTAAAGTCCTCAGAAAAACACCCCAAAATAAGCCCCAAAGGCTACTTATCAAAATGGGGTCGGGTTATGAAAATAGAAAAATTAACCCTCCGAAATCAGGTCTGCAGTTGCATAATGGACCGCAGAACGGTTATACGGGTCACGCAATGCACCGCAGAATCAATGCCCAGAACTAGGCTGCGCTGGCCAGGTTTGCGACCAGTTTTTCGGTCGCATAACCTCTTTTGAGATCGCATAACAACTTTTGCGATTGCAGAATTGGCCGCAGAATCACCTTCTGCCAACCTTTGGTAATTTTGTCATAACTTGTAGGAGTGTCCAAATGACAAACGGTTTGAAGAATTAGAAACTAGACACATACACCATATAACACTTCATATCATAAGAGTTATGCTCATTTGAAGTTAGGTCTTGTGCAAACTTACTTTAAACTTTATCCCATGATATAAGTTTCAACTTGACCTATCCTTGGGGATCTTCTTAGACCATAAACCATTCTTAATGAACCTCATTCATATATTATCATGATCAATTGATATCATTCATATAATATTCCTTGTCTGCAAATAAAATAATATAATTAGCGCACATCAATTTTCTTAATAGCGCTTAAGTACTTCGATATTTTTCGGGGTGTTACATTAACTCTTATTAATCCCTTTAGGATTAATACTAAATGAGAAAGGCTTCACTGTGATCATTATTTTAATTACTGTATTGGGCCTTACATTGTCTTTACTACATCCTTAATTACAATATTTGTTACAGTCTTATTGGGCTTCATATTGGCTCTATAATTGTCACGACCTAGAACTATAATAGGTCATGATGGCAAACCCACACGTGATCCTCCACTTTAATTATTTCTTTTT
Source organism: Nicotiana otophora (assembly GCA_000715115.1). Lineage (NCBI taxonomy): Eukaryota > Viridiplantae > Streptophyta > Magnoliopsida > Solanales > Solanaceae > Nicotiana > Nicotiana otophora. The sequence goes on along the minus strand of AWOL01S0016678.1, from coordinate 42,052 downwards.
AATTTTTAAAAATAGAAGTTTCCTTAAATACACCGAATAAAAGTAAAATCTCATACAACTGTACCTACTTCTTTCTCAAAAATATCAAGTACGAATAATACATAAACGACAATGACAGTAATTATAAGTACAACAGTGCATAAAGGCTAGAAGCCCCCAAAACCTGGTGCCACAAATGCATAAGAAATCTAGAGAATATACATACTACTACAACTAATGTTCGAAATAAAATAGACAGGAACACTAAGCAAGGTAGAAGGAAACTCCGGTGCTGCAGATCGAAGCAAGGCAAGCAGCTCACCAATAAGTCTTAGTGGAAGTGCGTCTACGCGCCCGTGTGACCACAGGAAGTACCTATCTCACTACCTGCACATTCAGTGTAGAATTGTAGCGTGAGTACGTAAAACAACGCGTACCTAGTAATTATCTAGTCTAACCTCGAAGAAGTAGTGACGAGGGGTCGACTTGACACTTTATAGTGGTCAAATAATAATAAAATACATAAAGAAGACATGGAGGATGTACAACAAGTAGCAACGAAATAAAGAAAACATAAATAGTAAATTTCCAAACTGGATCTATAACAAATCATTATAATGCCATAACTGGCCTTTAAGGCACGAACTCAGCTATTGCCAAAAAAAATGTCTAATCTCAAGTACTAAACATGAGTCTGGCGGGGCAAACGGCCCGATCCTATAGAAAATGTGATACTCAATACTGTCGAGGTGAACAACCTGGTCCTATAAGAATAATGTTACCATAATACCATGGTGAACGACCCGATCTCGTAAAAGTAATTTACAACAGTGCCGAGGTGAATTACCCGATCCCATACGAGTAGAGAAACTACCTCGCTCGCATAACTACATGTGAGTCGAGAAGACACGAATCTATAGCTCATCAAGTATTTCACAATTTTCCAAAGTAAGAGGCTTAATAAATATTTTTATTCTAACCTCAATACCATTATTAAATTAAGGAAATCAAGTATGCAGGGTAAATATAGCATGATGTGAATCTAAGCTTACCCGACATAAAACACATATAGCTACGTACGGACTCTCGTCACCTCATGCGTACGTATCTCCCCACAACAAGTAGCACACAACAATTAATACACCTAATGGGATAAATTCCATCTTACAAGGTTAATCAAGAGACTTACCTCACTTCCAAGTTCACTATTCGGCTCTTTAACCTCACTAGAACTCCTCAAATGACACTGAGCAATCCGAAACTAATCAAAATGCATATGAACTAATCAATATATGCTAAAAATTTATAATTTAACTATTAAACTAATTTGCCAACCAAATTCGAAAAGTCCATAAAAGTCACCCCTGGGCTCACGTACCCGAATTCTAAAATTGTTCAAAGATAAATATTACCCATGAACTCACAAACTGAAATATCTAGTTTATTCCCAATTCCATAATACATTTCATGGTAAAATCCCATTTTTATCAAACCCTAGGTTTCCGACTAAATCCCACCATTTTTGCTAATTTGTATGCTAAAAGCTGCCCATAATCCATGTATTTAACTCAACAATTGTTAGAATTGTCGCGACCCAAACCGATAGGCCGCGACGGGCACCCGGTACCTTACTTAACAGAGTACCGACAAGGCCGTACAATCTTGCACGCACACGACCTATGTCTACAAGCCTCTAAGAGTACATAAATGTCATAAAGGTCGGGATAGGGCCCCGCCATACTAATCAGTACATGTTCTAATCATACTGACCACATAAGCAACTCCGAAACAAATAGAGTGCACCAATACCTTCCGTTGAGCTGCTCGCCTACTTGGAGGACTCTCGACCTGTCTATCAAGCCCTGCAGGCATGAAACACAGCATCCCCAAGAAAAAGGGACGTCAGTACAAATAATGTACCGAGTATGTAAGGAATGAAATTCAGTAAATAATAGACATGAGAGAAATGTGGAGTAAACGACTCGACATGTACGTCTACATAGCTCTGTGAATTATTTCATTTTCATAATATCATGCATATGCGTATAAATGTCATACCATGCATTGGTATATGCATTCATAACATCATCAAGCCTCTGAGGGCATCCCATCATATCATTTCGGCCACTATGGGCAAATCATCAATGTATACCAACTGATTAGGTGGTGGTGTGTATATAACACCATAACCTTTCCCATATCCCATATAAATATAAATACATATATATACGTATATATAATGCTATCTGGTCATGGGTCGATGTGCATGTATAAATGCATATGAAATACGTTAATGGAATCTCTCGGTACGTCATAAGACCATTATGCCTCTGATTAATATCATGAAATAAACTTTACCAACTTAGGTATTTTTGAGACCCATGAACAAATGATAAAATAATATAACACACGGGAAATCAAGAACATAAGCATGTCTAGTATTTCTATTAATAGAGTCATTTATGGAATTTGTCCATTAGCTCATTTCGTTCGTGTTGTATAGATCATGCCAAAAAAAAAAGTAGGGATAGCCTTAACATACCTGGAGTAGGGAAAAATCCGCGTGATATTTGGTTTTGAGAAGGATTGCACCGTACTCCCTTAGAAACGCAAAGTCTCATGCTATATAGTAAAAATGGTCTCTGTAGGAAATGTTTTGAAGCAATACGTTGCTAATTCTTCTAAGAGGTTTTGTATGAACTTAAGTAACTTACGTTACTATCAAGTATCATCTTGGAGGAAACCTTCTTGCTGAACCTTTTCATTAATTTCAGAGACACCAAAACGAATTGAAAATGGGTTTTATGTCTTTTTGGAATGAAATGTTTTTTGTATCCCAATTCCAGAAATGAAGTGTCTTGCCATTATCACTTAGGTTGCCACCTTTCCATTCCATTGTAAGAGTCACGAATATGGACAAGGACTTGCTGCCACGTGGGGGTGGGGTGGGGAAATTTTAATCTTATCCTATAATCAACTAATTAGTTAGGTAATATCCCGCTACCCGGTAATTAACCAAGTACCCGCATAATTAAGAATTATCTCAAATTACTTAAAATGCTACTTAATTTTAATACACTTTATACACATTACTATCATGGCCATGTGGTACCTTGTATGGTACTAGTCCATAAATACCGGGTATTTTAGCTCAGGCCGCATTTTATCCCAAAATGGCAAATTTCGACGAAACTCATTTTCTTCGATTTGCTTACCCTCTGACCTTCACGAATTTACTTATCCCTTATTTGAAATAGCATAATACTTGTAACCTAAAAATAATATCATTCCCGAACTTGCATCAATTTACTTATGGCGTACTTTCACGTACGAAAACATGGGTGTAACATCATTCTCCCTTTGGAACATTCGTCCTCGAATGTTGACTGATGCACTTATCATTCTCATAGCTTATGTCTTCCGAATACTTTAGTACTTTCCTTTCCATAATTCTAAAGGCCAAGGCTTTCCCCCTTTAGGCCTCTTTCTCACACCACGACTTGTGGTCGGAACCCTTCAATCTCGTAATTGTTGCTACCTTTTTATCATGCAGTCTGTATGACTCTAACCTTGTAAGTGTGCCTATGCAACTCTTCTCCCCTTTTTCCTCTAGTTTTTAGCCAATCTCTAGGCCTCACTTTGTGAACATATACATAACTATAACAAGGTGCTCTTCTGGCAACCTATAGGTATACTGAAGTTCTTCGCTCAGTACTTTGTTGAACTTGCAAATATTACTATATCTTGTTTCATAGCCCGGGTTATCCATCCGTATGACTTTACTGCATCACGATAGGTTATACTATACCATATTCCATCGTTACTGAGGTATGCTACCAAATTCCAGGTTACTTTTGTTACTTATCCTGTAGGTATAAATCTCAGTCCTTTAATGCTTCTTCACTACCGTTCATCTTAAAACTGATGGCCTAATCTCATGTCATACTTTGTAAGTTTTACCCATCCTTTGTTGATTTACCTTAATACCGATAACTTGACATCTTATGTAACACTGCCGCTAGGGCTCACGCCTCATCGGGGAACATTTACCTGGGGTGATACCATGCTTCCATAGTCGTACTTCATAGCATCCCAATGTGATTCATCTTATGGGGGGTTATTCTAATCGCGTGCCGTCCGTCAAATCCCCTTTATTTATCACAACTACACCCTCATTCTACTATCAGGAGATCATACCATTTCTTGTCACCTTCTCACTCTCCCTTTCTTGTCCTTACTCTTGTCCTCCTAAAAACCTTGTCGCTTTACCATACTTTAGCTTCCGACCCATACATGTCTATTTATACTACTCGCAACCTTCCTTCAACTTGCTTGCGCCATAGATTTCCTTATGTTGTTTTGGAACATCAACCGAGACATCACATTGTCTCTACCTCTTCTTTAATCTCTCTTAACTAGGCCTCTCGATACCTAGAAACCATAGGCTGGAAGATATGCCACTAACGATGCCGCTATCATTCCTGTATACTGAATCCCAACACTTCTAGCCTTTTATCTGAAGTATGGGTTATTCACAATCTTTTGCACCTGAGTATCTCATACGTTGTCCATCTTTACCTTACTTACCTTAAAATCTCACATCATATCTTCTATCTCTTTCATGACCTCTCTTCCACATAGGTATAATTCACATCCCCAACTTGAAATTCTATTATAATATATGCACCTCCTTACACAATCTCGTGAGAGCTTCATACTAACTTCTTATGAGGTTGGAACACTCCTAACTGGCCTTATCGTAGAGCCGTTATAGAATATGGCTACTGTACTATCTCTCTTGTACCTCTGATATTTAAGAGTGATCCTGCAATGTTCTCAATCACGATGTCTATAATTTTGTTGGTCCAATAATCAGGCTCCTAATTTACTTAGTTGATGTAACTATTTAGTTTCCACCTCCCTCTGATTAACCTTCATGTAGGCTTAAGCTATCTTCCGATCTGCGGCTCATGGTATTAGTTATTCCTTTAGCCTTTCATGGACACTATGGAATATCCATGATACAATCCTTTAACAATTTAATCCTTTGTCTATGACCTTGACTTAATTCTTTCTTTTAACTTATACCGGAGTCTTCTACATCCGTATGATTGCCAATATATATGTTGCATGTATAAAACTCCAAACTTTTAAGTGCATTCATAACGTAACTAACTCTGGGTCATTAATCAAATAATTCTTATCGTTCCTTCTCAGCTTTCTTTAAATGTAAGTAATAACTTTTTCTTGTCTTTTTGCCCTCTTTTGCGTGCATACTTAGCTTATCTAAGGAGCAGTTGAGTGAGATTTATATCCACGAGATTTTTCATCTACATGATGTGCCCGTGTCCATTATTTCAGATGGAGGCACGCAATATACATCACAGATTTAGAGAATAGTGCAGCGAGAATTGGGCACATATGTTCAGTTGAGTACAACATTTAACCCTCAGATGGACGAACAATCTGAGTGCACTATTCAGATATTGGAGAAAATGCTACGCTCTTGTGTCATTGATTTTGGGGGTTCTTGGGATAAATTTCTGCCGATCACGGAGTTTGCTTACAATAACAGCCACCAGTCGAGTATTCAGATGGCTTCGTATGAGGCTTTATATGGGAGACGGTGTCGATCTCCGGTGGGTTAGTTTGAGCCGAGTGAGGCTAGGCTATTGGGTACCGACTTGGTTCAGGATGCTTTGTAGAAGTTTAAATTGATTCAGAAGAGGCTTTGCATGGCGCAGTCTAAATAGAAAAGGTATGCCGACATGAAGGTCCGTGATGTTTCTTACATGGTAGGGGAGAAGATTCTTCTCAAGATTTCACCCATAAAAGGTGTGCTGAGGATCGGGAAGAAGGGCAAGTTCAGCCCTAGGTATATTGGGCCTTTTGAGATACTTAAGAAAATTGGAGAGATGACTTATAAACTTCCTTTACCACCTAGTCTATTAGGTATTCATCTAGTGTTCCATGTGTCCATGCTCCGAAAGTATGTCAGGGATTCGTTTCATATTTTGGCTTTCAGTACAGTGCAGCTGGATGGTAATTTGACTTATGATGTGGAGCTGGTGGCTATTTTAGACCGGCAGGTTCGAAAGCTAAGGTCAGAGAACATAGAATTAGTGAAGGTACAGTGGAGAGGCCAATCAGTCGGAGAAGCTACTTGGGAGATTGAGCAGGAGATGCGGAGCAATATCCACATCTATTTGAGACTCCATGTATGATTCTAAACCTGTTTGAGGATGAACATTTGTTTAAGAGGGGAGAATGTAATGATCCGGCTGGTCATTTTAAGTATAATGACCCCGTTCCCCCATTTACTGCTCAATTTATGCTTAACAGTTGTTTCATGACTTACCAGATTAGTTGGTTTGGGTCTGGAAGGATTTCAAGGTGAAATGACACACTTATGTCATTTATGAGTTGTGTTATGTCTAGAAATTTGAATAGTTCTGTTATGTCATTTATGAGTTGTGTTATGTCTAGAAATTTGAATAGTTCTGTTATGTCATTTATGAATTGTGTGCAAAATTTGAGGTGAATCAGGCGCGATTTGATAGTTTCCGACGTCGTTTGTAGATATTGGAAGTTTTCAAAGTTCATTATGCTTGAATCTATGTGTGATTCATGTTTTTAGCATTGTTTGATGTGATTTGAGGTCGCGACTAAGTTCGTATGATGTTTTAGGACTTGTTGGTATATTTGGTTGAGGTCTCGGGGGCCTCGGGTGGTTAACAGATCAAATTCGGACATAGAAGAAAAACTGGAGTTTCTGCCTTCTGGTGCAATCGCATCTGCAGAATTTGGCTCGCAGGTGAGAGTACACAGAAGTGCAATGGGCATCGTAGGTGCGCAAGGTCTGAAGAAGCGGGCGGAAACTCGCAGAAGCGAGTTCCGCAGAAGTGACTCAAAAGTCGTAGAAGCGTAAGTGAGGGTAGCTGGGCAAGATCGCAGAAGCGAACATCTTCATCGCAGAACCGTGTCCGCAGATGCGGACAATGTTCCGCAAAAGCGCAATTAGTCGCTAAAGTAGTAGCTTGGTCGCAGAAGTGGGAACCGCAGAAGGGCTTAATGAGCCTTAGGTGCGAAAGCTCTAGGCAGTGTACAAATAGAAGGGTCCAAGGAATTTTGTCATTTATGACATTTCCAAAAGCGGGTGAGGCGATTGTTGAGCGAGAAATCACGGGAAATCTTGAGGTAAGGCACTTGCGATCATTTCTACTCCATAATATTGAATTATCATAGAGTAATCCAACTAGATTACATGTTTTTGAGATGTAAATCGGGATTTAAACTTAAGGATTTTAAAATAAGATTTGAGACGTGGGTCCCATGGACGATTTTGAGTTAAATTTTGTCTTTTTGTTGGAAAATTATTATTATCTTATGGAATTAATTTCAATAATTTTTATTGTCTGAATCGGATTATTTGTGGCTAAATTCGAGGCGTTCTGAGGCCAATTCACGAGTCAAAGGCATTGCAGAATAAAGAATTACACGGTTTGAAGAAAGTAACAGTTCTAAATTTGGTCTTGAGGGCAATAAACACTGTATTATGTGTTATGTGACTGGTTTTGAGGTGATACACATGCTAGGTGATGGGCGTGTGGGTGTGCATCATAGGAATTGTGACTTTCTCAATTCCATGGAACTGTGTAGTTGAATAATCTGTTGATATTCATACATTTTTCCATGTATTGGAGAAATTGATCTATAAATCATGTTTAAATCATATGTTTACACTGTTGGGACCCACAAAGGTCGTGTACTTGTGGAATTATCTGCTAAATTATTGTTTTTCACTCAGTCATAGTTTTATTTGCACATTTTTATCTCAGTCTCTCTTATTCATTATTGATGCATCATATCATTGCTGTTTGCTGCTTATCATGATTTCTGAGAGCCCGAGAGGCTTGAGAGGTTGATGCTTGAGTGAGGCCGAGGGCCTAATTGGGAGTGTATTTATGGGATCAGGATGCACGCCGCAGCATGTTTCATTGATTTTTTCCATGAACCTGTAAAGGAGAGGGGTGCTATGTTTTTTAGCCTAAAGGATCACCCCGTGTAATACTTCGCAACTCCTTTAGGGTAAAGGTTGCTCATATTATTTAGTGGGCACAGACTATCATCTCCTGCTGCCTGATTACTATGTTAAAGTTATTTACTTAAAGCGCTCTAATTCAATTCTAAACCGTCTCCTATGCGTGCGCTACCCGTCCCATGCCTATGGTCTAGGAGGCTTTGGACCTACTATTTGGGTGGTTCTAGATACTACTTAGGATGCTCAAGATGATAAAACTAGGCGCACATTTGAAACATATAGGACTTCACACAAAGTCAATAAATGGCTTAAGTTAGCCTCCACACGTAAGCAGCAAATTGCACGTAGGTAGATAGTTTCAAATTAGAACACGTTAAGTCATTTACTCCTATAAACATGGTCTCTATTTGATTCTGATTTCCAGTATTATATAGGCAGCATTGCAGCTTTAGACTAATGCATTGGCAGATTAAAGGTATTGCAGGTCCTATAGACATGATCTCAAATTATTTTCACAATGAGGTGGTGCGGCTGTTTGAAAAACAAGCTTCTTAGGCGGGTGACAGTATCCTATAGGCAGGATTTCTACTGACTGACAATCGAATATGATTTTATAATACTTCATCCCTATAGGCATGTCCTCTAAGTGTGGCAGTACAACGAAGCAGCAAAAGTAGTCAATTAATTGATTAAGATCCTACAGTCATGATTGCTAGGCAAGCAGTGCAATAAAAGCAATAGAAGCGATTGATTGATTAATTAGTTGAAGCCCTAGATATATGTTATAGATTAACGAAGCATTTGTTATTGCTTTGTATAAGCATGCAGTCTAGGTGTGCATAGTAGTAGACATCGAAACAGGTATATCAAACATGATTTGAATAGTGTACAAGTATTAGACTATCAGGACCCAAAATCCAACTAGTCGTGATGGCACCTAACCCAACCCGCTAGGTAAGCCAATTAACAACTAACCAATTCGAATGAAATTAATAAGACAATTAAATAAAAAAAACATCTGAAACCGATACGTTCCCCATGGACTGGTACTACAAATCATGAGCTTCTAAGATTAGAATTTACAAAGTTGGTATGAAATAAATACATCATCTGTTCGAAATGTACATAAACAAATTTTTATGAATCTAAGGCTACCATGAACAAGAGGCAGCTACAACCGAAATGCAGGTACGTCTTCAATTCCAACTCCCATCGATTACAACAACATCATCAACCAATATCTGCGCGCAAGGTGTAGAAGTGTAGTATGGGTACAACCGACCCCATGTACTCAATAAGAAACAAACCTAACATTAGGTTGAAAGTACTGACGAGCTGGAACAAAGGACGGGACCAACACCAATAGCCAACAACATTCCATAACAACGTAAAGCAAGTAATAAAAGAAGTAACTCAGAGAAA
>AWOL01S0016677.1:26274-90152 GCA_000715115.1 Nicotiana otophora | reverse complement strand
GGGGACTTGGGGCGATCGTTTGGGCCAGACATTGTTTTGGCCCAAATTCAGAACCAAACAGATATTTTCTTTCTTTTCTTTTTCTTGATTTTAAATCCTAATAAATATTAATTAATTAAAAACCTAAATTAAGTGCTAAGTCAATCTAATTTGTTGAAATAAACCCAGCTATCTATTTTACTGTAATTTTAGACTAATAAAAGAAGAATTACTAACTTGCAATTTAAAGCTAAAAAATGTAAAACGACTCATATTTTTTGTGATTTTCGTTTAATAAGGCAATTAAATCATGCAATTAAATCCTAAATGCAACTAGACCTAAAATGTTATGCACGAAATACTTTAGATATTTTGGTATTTTTTCTTATGATTTTAGCGTGTAAATATGCAACTAAATGCAAGCAACTTTTAACCAAAATTCCTACAAATTCTATAAAACTAAAAACAATTAAGAAAAATCTATTTGTGAATTTCTATAGGAATATTTTAGTTGGGCGAAAATCACATGCTCACAAAATGATGTTGGACAAGGAGGAGCTTGAAAAAATTTGATCTTTTTTTTCATGTTTATTAGCAATTACAATGTATTATGGAGTGATGTATACTTTGTTACATAGACTAATTTCTGTAATAAAAAGTTCCTAAGTTACCTTATTTAAGCATATTTGGTGGTGTTTTGTTATAATGTTTATGTTGTTGGACAACTAGTAAGAATACGACTTTCAAGTGTTTATTGTTTAGAAAAAGATGCTTATGTGGCAACCGTGATTGCCACAGAAAAAGGCTTTAGTGGTACCCCAACTTGCCGCGAAAACGAAGTACCTTTCTGTGGCGACAAGATTATTGCTATTGACTATTGTAGGTTATTCGTGGAAACTCAGTCGCCACTGAATGTGCTTTCTTCAGTTACGACCCATTTTTGAAGCACCACCGATGTGGTTTTGTTTTGTGAAGAAGAAGGATAGTACTATGCGGATGTGTATGCTGAACAAGGTTATAGTGAACAACATGTACCTATTCCTGCACATTGATGACTTGTTTGACCAGCTTTAGGGTGCCAGAGAGTTCTCAAAGATTTATTTGAGGTCAGGGTATCATCAGTTTAAAATTCGGGATTCGGATATCATGAAGACTGCTTTCAGGACTCGGTATGGTCACTACGCGTTTCTAGTGATGTCATTTAAGCTGACCAATGCCTCAACAACATTTATACACCTGATGAATAGTGTATTCCAGCCATATCTTGATTCTTTCATCATCGTGTTTATTGACGACATCTTGGTATAGTCTCGTAGTCTGGTAGATCATGAGCAACATTTGAGGATCGTGCTCCAGACCGTGAGGGAGAGGAAGTTATATGCAAAATTCTCCAAGTGAGAGTTCTGGCTTGATTCAATGGCGTTTTTGGGTTATATGGTGTCTAGTGAGGCGATCAAGATAGATCCGAAGAAGATTGAGGCAGTTTAGAGTTGGCGTATACCGTCTTCAGCTACTGAGATTCGGAGTTTTCTTGGTTTGGCTGGATATTATCGTCGATTCGTAAAGGGTGTTTCATCCATTGCTGCACCATTGACTAGATTGACCCAAAAGGGTGCTCCTTTCAGATGGTCCGAGGAGTGTGAGGCGAGCTTTCGAAAGCTCAAGACTACAGCCCCAGTGTTGGTATTGCCTACGGGTTCAGGGTCTTACATTGTGTATTGTGATGCGTCGCGTATTGGGCTTGGTGTGGTGTTGATGCAAGAAGGTAGGGCGATTGCCTACGCGTCTTGACAGTTGAAGGTTCATAAGAAGAATTACCTAATTCATGACTTAGAGTTGGCAAATATTGTTCATGCATTGAAGATTCGGTGGCACTATCTGTACGGTGTTCTATGTGAGTTCTATACCGACGACCAGAGTCTGCAGCTTATGTTCAAGCAGAAGGACCTTAACTTGCGGTAGCGGAGATGGTTAGAGTTGCTGAAAGACTATGACATCACTATTCTGTATCTTCTCGGGAAGGCCAATGTGATAGTCGATGCCTTGAGTAGAAAGGTCGAGTATATGGGCAGCTTGTCATATCTACAAGAAGCAAAGATGCCACTAGTTATGGATGTGCTGGCCTTGTCCAATCAGTTTGTGGGATTGGATGTTTCGGAGCCCAGCCGGGTTATTGCTTGCGTGGTTTCTCCACCTTCTTTGTATGAGTGCATCAGATCGAGAGCTTTAGTATGACGACCCCCATTTTCTTGTACTTAAAGACACGCTGCAGCACGGCGATGCCAAGAAGGTTTCTATTGGAGATGATGGGGTGTTGCGGATGTAGGACCAGATATATGTGCCCAATGTGGATGGGTTGCGTAAGTTGATCCTTAAAGAATCACACAGTTCACAGTATTCAATTCATCCGGGTGGCACTAAGATGTATCAGGATTTGAGGCAGTATTATTAGTGGAGAAGAATGAAGAAAAATATAGTGGAGTATGTGTCTCTGTGCTTGAACTGTCAGCAGGTGAAGTACGAGCATAATAGGTCGGGCGGTTTGCTTCAGAGACTTGAGATTCCCGAGTGGAAGTGGGAGCGTATTACCATGGATTTCATTTTTGGGCTCCCATATACTCTGAAGAAATTCGACGTAGTGTGGGTTATTATGGATAGGCTGACCAAGTCGGCATATTTCATTCCGGTGGTGACTACCTATTCTTTAGAGCAGGTGGCTCAGATCTATATCTGTGAGTTTATTCGTCTCCGTGGTGTGTTGGTATCCAATATCTCAGACCGAGGCATGCAGTTCATATCACATTTTTGGAGAGCCGTGTAGTGTGATTTAGGCACACGGGTTGAGTTAAGTACAACATTTCACCCCTATATGGACGAGCAGTCTGAGCATACCATTCAAATTTTGGAGGATATGCGACGCGCCTGAGTTCTCCTACAACAACAACTACCAATCGTGTATTCATATGGCTCTTTATGAGGCACTATATGGGAAGCAGTGTCGTTCTCTAGTTGGTTGGTTTGAGCCGGGAGAGGCTAGGTTGTTGGGCACTGATTTGGTTCGGGATGCATTGGAGAAAGTCAAGTTGATTCAGGATCGACTTCATACAACATAGCCTAGACAGAAGAGTTACGCTGATTGGACAACTCGTGATGTAGCATTTATGGTGTGAGAAGGGTTTTGCTGCGGGGTTTCACCCATGAAGGGTGTGATGAGGTTCGGGAAGAAGGGAAAGTTTAGCCCTAGGTATGTTTGTCCTTTTGAGATCCTTGAGAGAGTTGGTAAGGTGGCCTACAAACTTGTATTGCCACCTAATTTATCGGCAATTCACCCGGTGTTCCATGTTTCCATGCTCCAGAAGTATTATGGTGATCCGTCCCATGTAATAGATTTTACCTCAGTTTAATTGGACAAGGATTTGACTTATGTTGAGGAGTCGATGGCCATCTTGGATAGGAAGATCCGAAAGTTGAGGTCAAAGAATATTGCTCCAGTGAAGTTTCAATGGGGGGGTCATCCGGGTAAGGAGGCGACCTGGGAGACCGAGCATGACATGCAGAGTAATTATCCTCACCTTTTTGTCACTTTAGGTATGTCATTATGCACGTTCGAAGACGAACGTTTGTTTTAAGAGGGGGAGAATGTAACGACCCGATCGGTCATTTTCTGTATATGAGCCCCGCTTCCACTTTTGATACTTCACACATGTGTATATATGATTTTATGAATTGCGGGGTTGGTTATTTTCATTCCGGGAAGGTTTTGGATTGATTTGAACCCTTTGGTTCTTGGTTTATAAGCCTAAGTTAGAAATATTGACCAAAGTTTTACTTTTGCGAAAACGACCCAAGAAGTATGTTTTGATGGCTTCGATAGGTTCGTCTCGTAATTTTGGACTTGGGCATATGACCAGAATCGAATTCGGAGGTTCCTAGTTTGATTTGACTTAATTTGCCAACGGTTGGCAATTTGAGCTTTAGAAGATTTGCCAAGTTTAACCGTAGGTTAACTTTTGGCTATTGGGTTCGGAAATTGGTTTTGGGACTTGGAATAGGTCCGTTTTGCTATTTGAAACTTGTTTGCAAAATTTGGTGTTATTTGGATTTGATTTGATAGGATTCAGATGCTTGGTTGCAATTCTAGAGGTTCTTAAACTTTTTTTTTGAAATTCAGGCGTTTTGATGTACAATTCATAGATCTAGATGTTATTTTTATGTTTTGATTGCGAACGAGTTTGTACGATATTTTTACACTTGTGTGGATGTTAGGTTTGGATCCCCAAGGGCTCGGGTGAGTTTCAGACATATTTCGGAAATGTTTGGACTCAAATATAGGTTGTTGGTGTGTTAGTGCTGCAGTTGTCGCAATTGCGAACATGACAGTGTGGACTCAGATAACACAATTGTGATACCTGGTTCGCATTTGCAAATATTAGGCTTAGGTGGGCTAATTCACATTTGCGAAATCCGAAATGCGAAGTTTGTGTCTTAATTGAGACATCTCCTGGGCTTGTCAGTAGCCACAATTGCGATACTTTATTCACAATTGCGAGAAAGGTTTGCAATTACGACATCTGCAACTGAACAAAAGGTTGGTTTTCATTCATTTTCTCTCATTTTAGAACCCTAGACTCGGTTGAAGGCGATTTGGAGAGGGGATTTTCATTTACAAATATTGGGTAAGTGATTCTAATCAATTTCAAACTATATTTCATGTTTATATCTTAGATTTAACATCAAATTTATGAGAATCAAAGAAGAAATTTAGGATTTTGTCAAAGTTTTGAAAAATAAGAAATTGAGTTTTGAGAGTCGATTTGGACTAGGATTTGAAAATAATACACATATATGAACTCGTTGGTTATGGATAGTCTTAATCTACCGTAATGACCCGACCGGTCATTTTAATTATTTGCATTTCGTTCAACTATTTGAAGTCTTGATTAACTTCGTATGATGTATTATGACTTATGTGTATCATCAGTTTTGGTTTCAGGTGTATCAGAATTAGTTTGGAAGAATGAATGTCATGTTTGAAGCTTTAAGTTGGAAGAGTTGACCAAGTTTGAATTTTTAGTATTTGACCTCAGTTCGGAATTTTAATGATTCCCTTAGGTCCAGATGGTGATTTTGGATGTATGTCCGGATTTGCTTTCGGATGTTTCTAGAAGGTTTCGGTACTATTTGGCAAAAGTTGGCAATTTAAAGATTTGGAATGTTCATAAGTTTGATAGGGAATTGACTTTGATGATATCGGGTTCAAATTTTGGTTCCGGGAATTTGAATAGCTTCATTATGTCATTTGGGACTTGTGGGTAAAATTTAAGTTCATTCCGAGTTGATTTGATACGGTTCGGCACGAGTTTTGAAAGTTGAAAGATTCAAAGTTCATTAAGTTCAATGTGAGGCACGATTCATGGTTTTGATGTTAATATGTGTGATTTTAGGCCTTACTGAAATCCAGCAATAGAACTATACTACAGTATAACAGGATAGTGTACACGAAACGAATGTACAAAACAATAACAAAGTACTAGAAGAGATCACAATTCAATAGTTTCGAATATCTCAATCAATCTTTTCCTTAGAGAGAAACCAATCCCAATAGTCACCCCATAACTTTCATAACGTGAGGAATATACTCTGATATCGAGTCAATTGCACGGAAATACCCTTCGTGTATTTATCTTATCCTCACCAAATATTCATACAATAGTACCAACCAAATGGCAGAAATGCCGATAACAGTAATGACAAAGTAGGAAATACGTAAGTAGCAATAATGAACGAGAATGTACAGAAGAGCATCAGTAACAGACTAGGCAGAAAGCATAGAGATGATGACAACAATCAGGAAAAGGAATGTAACTTCAATTAACTAGCATGGTGGAGGCATAAATACAAATATAACGAATAAGAGGGGAGCACGTGATCTGTATGCATTAACAAGTAGAAGCATGAATGACTAACACGGTAGAAGGCATGTACTAAGTGCAACCAAAATAGATACGACAAAGATATAATTATGACAACAGGAAGTAGGCATGGTATTTGCAAGTTTATCAAGTAGAAGGCATGAGTGACACAATAACAAATAAGATAAAGAGCAAGAACATGGCATTAACGACAAGTCACATGAGAACCACAAATACAACAGTAACAGCTCAGTGTAACGGCATGAACGTATACACAGAGGAAAGATATCACAACATAATGCATGTCCCCCGTGCTCACCTGCACGGAAACACCCATCGTGCCATGAACTCATGATAATTTAAAGCATGATAATATAAATAAAATGGCACGGCATCACTCTTCGTGCTTTACACTCACATAACATGGCACGACATCACCCTTCGTGCTTTTACTCACAAATGATATGGCACGACATCACCCTTCGTTCTTTTACTCTAAATAATATGGCACGACATCACCCTTCGTGCTTTTACTCTCAATAATATGACACGGTATCACCCATCATGCTTTACACTCTCATAGCATGGCACAACATCACCCTTTGTACTTTTGCTCACAAATGATATGGCACGGTATCACCCTTCGTGCTTTTACTCTCAATAATATGGCACAGCACCACCCTTCGTGCTTTACACTCTCCCTCACATGATAATGTATAAACAAAGGCACGGCATCACCCTTCGTGCTTTACACTCTTCCTTACCAAGCATATGTATATCAATGACAAACAAGGCAGGAAGCATAAATAATGTCATGGAGAGTGTTTAAACGAATATTCCAAATGAATCCCAATCATAATTTTCCAAGCCAACAATAGTTCAATAAACCCGCAAGAACCTTATTATTCAAGTATTCCAACAAATCTCACAAATGATCTACAACACAAGTATTGAATCGAGTATCTCAAGAATATCGGCCGTAGCAATGTATTAATGATTATGCATATTGATGACCAAATTAAACACACCAATGTATTCTCAAAATTCCATCAAATTTGACCAAGTAATAATAAGCAAAGTCTTAGTTCTAACATTTAATACTATATTCTTAGTATCTAGGAGTCAAGTAAGGCATGAGGCAAGAAGGTCACGCGATTCTACAAGATACAATTTATAACATAATTTACCCTCGAGCATGGTTAACCCTAGCACATACATATATGTTCGTCACCTCATATATGTATCACCCCCGCATGTAGCAAACAATGTCAAACAGTAGGAAAATTCCCTCAACAAAGTTAGGCAAGACACTTACCTCACTCCAAAGATCAACTCAAAGCTCAACCACAACGTTTTCCTTTAAAACAAGCCTCCGAACCAATAGAATCTAGAAATTTACCAACCAAACGATTCACATTAAGCCTTAGGAACTACCCACGATTGCAAAAGATTCAATTTAGGTCATTATTGAAAAAGTCAACAAAAGTCAACTCCTAGGCCCACTTGGTCCAAAACCCAAAATGCGGACCAAAACCCGAGTACCCATTCACCCCCGAGCCCGATTATGTAATATATTTTGAAATTCGACCTTAATTTGAAGTCTAAATCCCAATTTTACAAAAATTCCTAATTCTACCCAAACCCCCAATTTTCACCATGAAAACACTAGATTTTAGGTTAAAAACTTATGAAATGTAATGAAAGATTGAAAGGAAATAGGTTAGAATCACTTATCAATGGATTGGGGGAGAAGAGTTCTTTGAAAAATTGCCTCTAGGGTTTTCTAGTTTTGAAAATTTGTAGAATGAACAAAATCTCGTTTTTCCCTTCATTTATCCAGCTGCAGTTATTGCAATTGCGACATAAGGTTCGCAATTGCGACGATCGCAATTGCGATCAATTTCTCGCAAATGCAAATAATCTCTAAACCCGCTAACTTTGCAAATGCGATGCATATGTCACAAATGCGAGCCAAGGTCCTTCGCAAAAGTGAACTTCTTACTCGCAAATGCGAGTCTGCCTTGATCTGATTCTAGTCTCAAATGCGACAATATTCCCGCAGATGTGAACCGTGCCCCCATCGCATTTGCGGGCTTCTCTTCGCAAAAGCGAAGCTGACCCAGCCCCCTCCCTATTTGCAAATGTAAGTCTGACTTCGCATTTGCGAGGCTTGCATTTGCGATCAAGTCCTCGCAAATGTGAGATCTGCAGACCTGATACACCAGCTATTTTTTTCTAAGTCTAAACCACTCTGTAGCCTATCTGAATCTTACCTGAGCCCTCGAGGATCTAAACCAAATATTCACACAAGTCTAAAAATATTATACGAACTTGCTCGTGCGACCAAATCACCAAGATAACACCTACAATTAAGAATTGAGCACCAAATCAAAAGATATTTTCAAGAAAATTTTAAAACTTCTATTTCAACAACCGGACGTCCGAATCACGTCAAACTAACTATTGTTCTCACCAAATCTGACAGACAAGTCATAAATATAGAAATTAACATATACCGGGTTCCGGAACCAAAATATGGACCCGGTATCAACAATTTCAAACATCGATCAAACCTTTAGATTCATTAAGCCTTTAAACTTTCAAATTTCAACAAAATGCGATAACTCGAGCTAGGGACTTCCGAATTCGATTCTGGGCATACGCCCAAGTCTCAAATCACGATACGGACCCATCGAGGTCGTCAAAATACGGATCCGAGTCTGTTTGCTCAAAACATTGACCAAAGTTAACTCAAATAGGTTTTAAGGCAAATGTTTCATATTTTTATCAGTTTTTGACATAAAAGCTTTTCGGAAAAACACCCAGACTGTGCACGCAAATCGAGAAGGGCTAAAATGAGGTATTTGAGGCTTCGAAACACAGAATTAGGTTCTAAAATATAAGATGACCTATCGGTTCATCACATAATATATCATGCGGGGATACTCGAGCCCTCAAACTATCGAGAAAAGTGCAAGTGCTCAAAATGACCAGTCGGGTCGTTACAGAGAAATGTACTCAAAATATCAAATCAAATGGCACGGAAACACCCTTTGTACATTTATCTCATCCTCACAATATATATGAATGTAGGTCAAATCGATTGGCACGACAACACCCTTCGTGCATTTATCTCTTCCTCACCGAGCATACACATAACAATATCAACTAGGTGAATGAAATGCCAATAACAATAATGATAAAGTGGGAGATACACATGAAGCAATAACGAGCAACGCAGTGCATATGGGCAATAGTAACAGACTAAATAGAAGGTGTAGAAGTAGTGATAGCATTTATGATTGGGGAGCATAATATTTTACTAGCTAACATGGTAGAAGGCTTAGATGTAGATATAACAACCATGAAGGAAAGCACGATCTTTATAAGCTAAGCAAATAGAAGGCATGAGTAACTAACATGATAGAAGGCTTATACGAAAGTGCAACAAATGAGAAATGACACATATGTAGATATGACAAACAAGAAGGAAAGCATGATATTTGCAAGTTAAACAGATAGAAGGCATGGACAACATAATATCAATTGAGATAGAGAACAAAGATAGAACAACAACACACATAGAAAACATAGGTACAATAGTAACAGCTCAAGATTAAGTCATGAAAGTATACAAAAGGAAAAGATATCACCACATAATGCATGTCTCTCGTCCTCGCCTACACGGAAACACCCTTCGTGCCATGAACACACGATAATATAAAAACATGGTAATATAAATAAAATGGTATGTCATCACCATTCGTGCTTTTAATCTCATCCTCACATGATAATATAAATGAAATGGCACGTCATCACCCTTCGTGCTTTTACTCTCATCCTCACTTGATAATGTAAATGAAAATATGATAATGTAAATAAAATGGCATGGCATCACCCTTCGTGCTTTACACTCTTCCTCACCAAGCACATGTATATCAATAACAAGCAAGGTATGAAGCATTAATAACATCAAGGAGAGTGATTAAGCGAATATTTCAAATGAACATCAATCACGACTTTCAAGCCAATAACAATTCAATAAGCCTCAAGAACCTTATTATTCAAGTATTTCAACAAGTCTCAAAGATGAGATAGACTCTTTGCAACATGAGATAAACAACAAGAATCACCACGAGGTACCGCCTCGTATTCACAATTCACAATCTCAATCACAATCTTTCCTTATACCGACACGTGAGCCTTACATTTGAAATAGGTTTTGAAAATAGTTTTCGCAAAATAGCTACATGCACTTTAGCCTACCTTATTACACCGCATGGCTTCACATAAGCAACACGCACATAAGTCCCAACTTATACCGTCGCATGCACATTAACCCCAAGCCTTATACTGCCGCATGCGCGTCAATATCACCTCACAATCACAACTCGCACCACAAGTGCACATATATCACAACTTGCCAACAATCAACAATATCGATGTTTCCAAAACAACATCCCATGGCTCCACCACAATGGGTTCAAGAATATCAAGAACAATAATGAATGTAAAATGCTCAACAAGGAAGATTTTTCAACAATAACAATTTTGCCTCAGTGTGATAACGACTTTCGCAAATTTAACACCAATAACTCAATAGTGAGATAACGTATAACTACGATATTAAATAAGAATAACTCATAATGGAAGAGATAACGTACAACAATGACTTCAAATAATGGAAATCAACAAGGAAAAGGGATAACATGAATAATAACTTCAAGTTATGATAATCAGTATCGAAGGAGGTAACATGAACAATAACTTAAAATAATGATAATTAACAACAAAGAGATAACGTGTAACAATAAAAGAGCCAACACGTTCAACTAAATCATGGGAGCAATTTATCAAGTAGGATGTAAAACAAGTCTACTAAGGCATGTAATGATAGACTAACACAAACAAGGATAGATTAACCAAGAGTTTAGAACATGATATGGAAATTCAATTAAAGTATAGAAATAGTCTAAGTAGCCCAAACCAGTCAAATACCACATATAACTCATTTCCTCACTCATCACCTTGCGTACACTGCTTTTATATATCACAAATGAATCAATCAATGCCAATCCTAAGGGGTAATTCTCCCACACAAAGTTAGGCAAGACTTACCTCAACTAGGCCAACTCAAACCTCGGAAATAGTTTTCCCCTAAATTTTATCTCACACGGCTCAAATCTAACCAAAATCGACTTAATATAAACAACTAATTCTAGGGAAATCAATAACAATAGATAAAGATAAGATCTTTACACTTTTCCCAAAAAGTAAACAAAAGTCAACCGGGGGCCCGTCCGGTCAAAGCTCGGGTCCAATGGTAGATTCTGTTACACCCCATATTTTCGAACGCGGAAGTACGCCATAAGTAAATTGATATAAGCTTGGAAATGAGATGTTACACATTAAAGTTTCGTCGTAAGCTAATCGACGTAAGTTCGGGAATGAGTTTATTTTGAGATTATAAGCATTATGCTATTTTAAATAAGTGATAATTAAATTCGTGAAGGTGAGAGGGTAAGCGAATCGAAGAAAATGAGTTTCGTCAAAGTTTGATAATTTGGGATAAAATACGGTCCGAGCTATAATACCCGGTATTTATGGACTAGTGCCATACAAGGTACCACATGACCGTGATAGTAAGGTGTATAAGGTATGATACAAATAAGTATTATTTTAAGTAATTTGGGATAATTCTTAATTATGTGAATAATCTGATAATTATGAATTTTTAAGTGGGAGATTAATTTATAATTAAGAGATTATGGATAAAGCTTAAGGTGTCCCAAAACGTGGCAGCAAATTAGGTAGGAATTAAAACTCAAATGCGTGACTCTTACACTATAAAGCTAGGTGGCACAATTAATGAGATTGGTGGCCAAGTCATCACTCACTTTGATAAAAACAATTAAGGAAGATGTATAAGCTTGCTAAGCTTATGGATGGAATTCGCAAAGCCATAGTCTCAACGCGATGGCTTCAGTTAGTATCTTACAAGGTTGTGATCAAATTCACAAAGTAATCATACGGAATTGCTACAAAAATTCAAAAGCGAATTCTTAGTATCTTAGCAACGTGAGATTTTGCGATTCTAACAGAGTACGGTGCAATCTTTCTCAAGAATATCATACGGATTTTTCCCTACTTCGATCCGCCGTTACGTGTTATCGCAATCAATGGGTTTTAAACGGATTGTCAAGAGAATCAATTCAAGTATATTAAGGATAAGCCCTTACTTTATTTTGGCATGATCTTGTAACTACATGAGTTTGAATACGAGGCATAAAGATAAGTGCATACTCCCGAATTTATATACATTTTTCTAGTCTCATAAGTTACAGTACTCTCCCTTATCGGGACTTTATATTCAATTGAGTATTGTCTTTTTCCAGTCAAGAGAGCAGAGGGTCTATATATATATATATAATTATAGTATTATAGTATTTTCACCACCATCAAGCTATAATCGATGGGCAGGCCCCTATTGGGCAATCTCTGATCAGATGGTAAGTTATATACCAAGCCTACTGTGGCCGAGCGCCTACGAGCGAGCCTAGTTAGCCGAGATACAGAGCCTAGTATGGTCGAGCGCCTATGAGCGAGCCTATTACGGCAGAGCAGTTATATATACAGAGCTTTATAAGGCCGGACAACTATTTTACTTACTATATTGAAAGAGTTGAGTCAGTATCAGCAGGTGAGCATATCTTCAGATTATCTTTGACTCCCAGTTACTTTCAGTTATTATATTATCAGTTTATTTCAGCTTTTAGTCTATTTCCTTACATACTCGGTATATTATTTCGTACTAACGTCCTTTTACTGGGGCCGCTGCATTTCATGCGTGCAGGTTTAGACAGACAGACGGGTAGACCTCCTCATTAGGTGTTGCCCGAGTTTAGCTTGATTGGTAAGCTCCATGCCCTTCGGAGTTGCCGGGTCTAGAGCTTTATGTACATCTTGTGTATATATGTATATATGTTATGAGTAGGTCGGGGCCCTATTCCGATCAAAATACATCCATCAGTAGAGGCTTGTAGACATATCCTGTCAGGTAGTGTAGTATGTTGGGCTTGTAGGCCTTGTATGTATATTTTGTTGGTTTGCCAGCTGTAGTAGTTATGACGGCCTTGTCGGCCCAACTTTATATTGATGTTTAGTCAGTGTTCGCAAATTGTCTTGCAATGTAGCCCATGGCCAAAGTATGATATTATATGTTCAGAGTCCCTTAATCGCAAGTTGGTACGCAAAGATAGGTGAGGTACCGGGTGCCGGTCTCGCCCCTCCCCCCAAGTTCGGGGCATGGAAGGGCGTGACAAAAGTGGTATCAGATCAGTTCTGTCCTAGGGATTCTATAAGTCGTGTCTAGTAGAGTCTTGTTAATGGGTGTGTTGTGCACCACACTTATAAGCAAGAGGCTACATGGCATTTATGACTGTCACTCTTTCTTCTTACTCTAAATCGTGTGGTAGAGCTCTGTTGTAAGAACTCAATTTCCTAAACTCTATCTTATTCATAATACCACGATGCCTATATCCAGAAAGACTGTTGATAAGAGATATAGCTATAGAAGAGTTGAGTCAGAGGAACTCGATTTTTGCATCATGCTTATAATGGATAAATATGAGGTATTCGGAAGATCATGTGTATACTAAGATGTGTAAGCTTCTTGATAAGGATCCCTAAGGCAAGAATGCTTATCCACTCTTATGGTAAAAAGCAATGAAAGAATCAGAAGGTACAAGTTTCAACAAGTAAAAGAAGCAAGGTGAAGAAGGGTACAAGGTACTCAGCTAATGAAGATTATCAGTAGAAGTATTATAGGAGAGGATGGGATATCAGGATCCGGCTGGGGTTAGAGTAACCCTAAATGGTGAATGGATTGTTTGCGTTAGTTGACATTTCCAAAGGATAGTGCAAATATGTTAATAGACCTCCTTGTGAGACACCCAAATGGTGCACTCTAAAATAATACAGCTAGATATGAGTACTACAAAGATGGGCACTGGAAGCTTGGAAGGGATAAATATTATCTTAGTATGGCTCTCGTCCCTAGTAGAGCGAGAATGTAAGGCAACCCGAAGAGCCAATGAATGAAGCAAGGGGAGCTAAAAGCAAAAGAATGTCTTGTTGAAGTTTTCAAAAGAAAGTGATAGGCAGAAATATTACCAGGGAAATAAGAAGAGAGATAAGGAAGCATTATGAGTAAGATGTGATACATAGATGATAACGGTAGATCAAAAAGATGACAGTATTACATAGTCTATAGTCAAAGTGAAGGAAAATACGAGAGGTAACAGGCCATGAGACAACAAAAGAATATAGGCCATAAAGTCATATCTTCATTTCGAGAAATACATTCGTGACTCTAACATGATTACCAGAAGGAAAAGTTAGACCCAGAGTAATGCAAGTCAGTATGGGCTGGTGAACAAGATAAAATAAACATGAATTAGGGACTAAGTGATTTGATAATAGTTGGCATCATGAGAATTTCAGAGATTGCATTCCAGCGATAATAGAATGGACGACAGAAGAATAACTTTTAAAGGTCATTCAGGAAGACACTTTCCTAAAGCAAGCAGTGTGAGCAAAGTAAGTGTCACCCTCGCGAGTAAGGAAATCCGTTATCCTTGGTGCAGAAGGATTACCGCAAGGCGAATAAGGGTCATCGATGATGTGAAAAGACGCCAAAGATGAAGAGGTAAAACATCTATAGGTGGATCGTTGTAGCTCTAAATCTTAGTACTTCCCCAAATGGGGGAATATGGAGTAATATGGCATTAAGTCAGAATTAAGTGATTCTAGTAATTATAGAATGGTAAAGGAAGAATGCGACAAAAAATGAAAAAGGGATGAGATTGCACTTATTCAAAGCCTACAGATAGGCTACGATTCCATAACATTATGCAAACACAACATCAAGGAGAGGAAGTGAGGGTTCCTACCCGAAATGTTATTGATAGATAAGGNGATTACCGCGAGGCGAGTAAGGATCATCGATGATGTAAAAATATGCCAAAGATAAGAAGGTAATACATCTATACGTAGATCGTCGTAGCTCCAATTCTTAGTACTCCCCTAAGGGAGGAATATGGAGTGATGTGACATTAAGTCAGAATTAAGTGATTCTAGTAATTATAGAATGGTAAAGGAAGAATGCGACAAAAAATGAAAAAGGGATGAGATTGCACTTATTCAAAGCCTACAGATAGGCTACGATTCCATAACATTATGCAAACACAACATCAAGGAGAGGAAGTGAGGGTTCCTACCCGAAATGTTATTGATAGATAAGGAGCCAGTGCGAGGCGTAAGTGAAGACAAAGGAAATAACCCAAGAAAGATTACGCGGAATATCTTTATGAGAAGGGGCCAACGAGAAATTATTAGTTGATTCAGGAAGAGCCTAGTTATGGCTAGATAAGAGGTTACAGACAAATCAACAAATCGTGCAAGGTAAACATAGTAAAACCCAATATAGTGAATTTAGCCTTGCAGTTATGACATTGTAATACTTGATATATATTCAGATAAGAATTGGGGTAGTTAAAGGTACCGTATGAGTATTATGGAAATAAAAGAGAGTGCCACTAGGAGGACAATCAAAAATATTAGTTCATAAGCAACCCTACAAGCACAAAGGCATGGAATTAAGTAAGTAAGGATAATTATAGGTGAGTACAAACATCAAAAATTCTGTCGGGTAAACGATATAACCATCTTGTAACTTTACAAGAGCCAGAAGGTCTCCCTAAGTACTACAATGAAAGACTAGCTGAGGAAATAAGGAAGAAGGCTTCAACCTAAACATGATAACTTGAAGGAGAAATGGTCATGTAAAGACAGTCTCCCTACAAAATTGTATGCACTCCAAAAGAAAGTGGCACCTACCGTGGCTAATGAACGAGGAGTAAATTCAGAAGTGATATTCAAGATCATATGAGTTGTATGAAATTCCAATATGTGTGGGCACTAGGATAAGCTAAGTATGCACGCAACAAGGGGGCAGAAAGACCAGGAAAAGTAATAGCTTACGTTTAAAGAAAGCTGAGAAGGAATGAAAAGAATCATTTGACCAATGATCCAGAGTTAGTTACGTTATGAACGCATTTAAGAGTTCGGAGTATTATCCATGCAGCATATATGTTGACAATTATACAGCCCTAGAAGATTCCGGTATAAGTTAAAAGAAAGAATTGAGCCCAGGTCATAGACAAAGGATTGAATTGTTAAAAGATTGTATCATGGATATTCCATAGCACTCATGAAAGGCTAAAAGTAATAACTAATACCATCAACCACGGATCGGAAGATAACTTAAGCCTACATAAAGTTTGATCAAAGGAAAGAGGAAACTAAAGAGTTACACCAACTAAGTAAATCAAGAGTTGGATTATTAAACCAAGAAAATTATGGACATAGTGATTGAGAACATTGCAGGACCACTCTTAATATCAGAGGTACAAGAGAGACGATACAGTAGCAATATTTTTATAACGGCTATGTGATAAAGCCAGTTAGAAGTGTACTAGCCTCATAACAAGTCAGTATGAATCTCTCACTGAATCATATAAAGAGGTGCAAGTATTATAATATAAGTTCAAGTTGTGGAGGTGAATTATACCTATATGGAAGAGAGGTCATGAAAGAGATAGAAGATGTGATGTGAGATTTTAAGGTAAGTAAGGTAAAGGTAAACAACGCACGAGATACTCAAATACAGAAGGTTGTGAATAGTCCATACTATGGAAAGAAGGCTAGAAGCGCGGGAATTAAGTATCCGGGAATGATAGCGGCGTCGCCAATGGCATGTCTTCCAGTCGATGATTTCTAGGTATCGAGAGGTCCAGTTAAGAGAGTAAAAATAAATTAGAGACGATGTGATGTCTCGCTTGATGTTCTAAAATAACACAAGAAATCTGTGGTGCAAGCAAGTTGAAGGAAGGCTGTAAGAAGTATAAATAGATATGTATAGATCGCACGCTAAAGTATAGTAAAGCGACAAGGTTTTAGAAAGACAGGAGTAAGGGTAAGAAAGGGCGAGTGAGAAGGTGACGAGAATGGACTCAAATGAGTCTAAGATTGGTAGCATTTAGTAGAGACGGAATGCTGCCTTGGTAGTAGAATGAAGGTGTAATTGTGTTAGATGAAGGATGGCGTTTGGGCCTGCGGTTGAGTAATGATTTCATGAATTGTACAGGATTAAAATACCCACGTAAGGTAACTCACATTGGGATGCTATGAAATACGATTATGGAAGTATAGTATTGTATCGCCCCCAGGTGGGTCAGGAAAATCACTTCAAATGTTCCCCGATGAGACGTAAGCCCTAGTGATTACGTTAGAGGTTTCAAGTTATCAGTGGTAGATTGTAGATCAATATTGAGGTGAATCAACAATGGATGGACAAAAGTCACAAAGTATGAGATGAGATTAGGCCGTCATTCTTAAGATGAATAGTAGTGAGGAAGCATTAAAGGACATAAATTTATACTTATGGAATAAGCAACGAAAGTAACCTGGAGTTTGGTAGCATACCTCAGTAACGATAAATCAAAGTAAGACTTATGGTATAGTATGACCTACCTAGATGCAGTAAAGTCATACGGAGGATAAACATATCTATGAAATAAGATACAACAATATTCGTAAGTTCAACAAAGTACCGAGCGAAAAACTTCAGTATACTTATAGATGCCCAGATGGACATTTTGTCAAGCTCTGTATAAGTTACAAAGTGAGGCCTAGATATTAGCTAAAAAGTGGAGGAAAAGGGTGAAGGGAAGAGTCGCATAGGCACACATATAATGAAAAATATGAGATTGGAAGGATTCCGACCACAAGTCGTGGTGTGAGAAAGAGGTCTAAAGGGGGGAATTCCTTGGCCTTTGGATTTATTCACAGAACAGTTGCCTAGATGGCAAGGAGAGTACTAAAGTATTCAGAAGACATAGGTTATAAAAATGACAAGTGCATCAGTCAACATTCGAGGACGAATGTTCCAGGAGGGAGGAGGGGTGGATGATGTTACACCCCATGTTTTCGTGCGTGGAAGTACGCCATAAGTAAATAGATATAAGCTCGGAAATGACATGTTACATTATGCATTTTCGTACATTAAAGTTTCGTCGTAAGCTAATCCACGTAAGTTCGGGAATGAGATTATTTTGAGATTATAAGCATTATGCTATTTCAAATAAGTGATAAGTAAATTCGTGAAAATGAGAGGGTAAGCGAATCGAAGAAAATGCGTTTCGTCGAAGTTTGACAATTTGGGATAAAATACGGTCTGAACTATAATATCTGGTATTTATGGACTAGTTCCATACAAGGTACCACATGACCATGATAGTAAGGTGTATAAGGTATGATAAATATAAGTATTATTTTAAGTAATTTGGGATAATTCTTAATTATGTGGATAATCTGATAATTATGAATTTTTAAGTAGGAGATTAACTTATAATTAAGAGATTATGGATAAAGCTTAAGGTGTCCCAAAACGTGGTAGCAAATTAGGTAGGAATTAAAACTCAAATGAGTGACTCTTACACTATAAAGCTAGGTGGCACAATTAATGAGATTGGTGGCCAAGTAATCACCCACTGTGATAAAAACAATTAAGGAAGATGTATAAGCTTGCTAAGCTTATGGATGGAATTCACAAAAGCCATAGTCTCAACGTGATGGCTTCAGTTAGTATCTTACAAGGTTGTGATCAAATTCACAAAGTAATCATACGGAATGGCTACAAAAATTCAAAAGAGAATTCTTAGTATCTTAGCAACGTGAGATTTTGCGATTCTAACGGAGTACGGTGCAATCTTTCTCAAGAATATCATACGGATTTCCCCTACTTCGATCCGTCGTTACATGTTGTCGCAATCAATGGGTGTTAAAGGGATTGTCAAGAGAATCAATTCAGGTATATTAAGGCTAAGCCCTTCCTTTATTTTGGCATGATCTCGTAACTACGTGAGTTTGAATACGAGGCATAAAGAGAAGTTCATACTCCTGAATTTATATACATTATCCTAGTCTCATAAGTTACAGTATTCTCCCTTATCGGGACTTTATATTCAATTGAGTATTGTCTTTTTCCAGTCAAGAGAGCAGAGGGTCTATATATATACAATATTACAGTATTTTCACTGCCATCGAGCTATAATCGGTGGGCAAACCCTTATTGGACAACCTTTGATCAGATGATAAGTTATATACCGAGCCTACTGTGGCCGAGCGCCTACGAGCCAGTCCAGTTGGCCAAGATACAGAGCCTAGTATGGCCGAGCACCTATGAGCGAGCCTACTATGACAGAGCAGTTATATATACCGGCCTTATAAGGCTGGACAACTATTTTACTTACTATATTGAGAGAGTTGAGTCAGTATCAGCAGGTGAGCATAGCTTCAGATTATCTTTGACTCCAAGTTACTTTCAGTTATTATATTATGAGTTTAGTTTCAGCTTTCAGTCTATTATCTTACATACTCATTACATTATTTCGTACTGACGTCCCTTTACTGCGGGCCCTGCATTTCATGCATGCAGATTCAGATAGACAGATGGGTAGACCTCCTCATTAGGTGTTGCCCGAGTTCAGCTTGATCGGTAAGATCCATGCCCTTCGGAGTTGCCGGGTCTAGATCTTTATGTACATCTTGTGTATATATGTATATATGTTATGAGTAGGTCGGGGCCTTATTCCGATCACAATACATCCATCAGTAGAGGCTTGTAGACATATCCTGTCAATTAGTGCAGTATGTTGGGCTTGTAGGCCTTGTATGTATATTTTGTTGGTTTGCCAACTGTAATAGTTTTGACGGCCTTGACGGCCCAACTTTATATTGATGTTTAGTCAGCGTTCGCAAATTGTTATGCAATGTGGCCTATGGCCGAAGTACGACATTATATGTTCAGAGTCCCTTAGTCGCAAGTTGGTACGCAAGGATAGATGAGTCATTGGGTGCCAGTCTCGCCTCCCAGGTTTGAGGCGTGACAGATTTCGACTACCCATGACCACACGAGTTCATGTATGTGAATAGTTTTGAAATCTGAGTCTGAATCGACTCTCAAAACTCAGTTTCTTATTTTTCAAAAACTTGACAAAGTTTCACAATTTTTCACTTTGATTCACATGATTTTGATGTTAAAATATAAGATATATTGATGGAATATGATTAAAAATAGATTAGAATCTCTTACCCAAAGTTTGTAGGTGAAAATCGCCTATATAAATCGCCTCCTATCGAGTCTAAGGTTCAAAAAAGAGAGAATGAGAGTTGAAATCTCGACTTTTAGTCCTTAAGTTCAGCTGCACTTATCGCAGTTGCGATGAAAATATCGCAATGGCAGCACTGACATGCCTGGGAAGCTCTTCGCAAATGCGAAAATGAGTTTGCAATTGCGAACCCTGCTGCCGTCGCAAAATCAACATATTAGTCGCAAATGCGAGCTGCCCAAAATCCTAGACCACTTTGCAATTGTGAGCCTGGCATCGCAATTGCGATGTCAGGCTCACAATTGCAATACATGAGGCCCCCCTGGTAAGTTCGTAATTGCGAACCTCGTGTTTGCAAATGCGATACCCGAAGCATCAGCACACTAGATTCTGCAATTTCAGCCCAAAATACTCTGAAACATGTTCGAAACTCATTTGAGCCCTCGGGGGTCCAAACTAAACCTCCACAAAAGTCTAAAAATATCATACGAACTTGCTTGCGTGATCAAAACATAAAAATAACATCTAAAACTACGAATCGAACACTAAAATGCATAAGTTTAAAAGTAAAATTTCTAGAACTTTTAGAGTTACAACTAAACATCTGAATCCTATCAAACCAACTCCAAATGATATCAAATTTTGCATACAAGTTCTAAATACCTTAACTGACATATTTCAAGTCCCAAAATCAAATTCCGAGCTAGATAGCTAAAGTCAACCTACGTTCAAACTTTTAAACTTCAAATTGCCAAATTTTGTCATATCAACACAAATCTACCTACGGACTTGCGAAATCAATTTCGGGCACACGCCCAGGTCTAAAATCATGATACAAAGCTATCGGAGCCATCAAAATATAGTTATGATGTTGATTTCACAAAAGCCAAAGTTTGGTCAATATTTCTAATTTAAACTTCTAAGACAAGGATCAAAGGGTCTAAATTAACCCGAAAGCTCCCCGGAATGAAACTAATCAACCCCGTA
Source organism: Nicotiana otophora (assembly GCA_000715115.1). Classification (NCBI taxonomy): domain Eukaryota; kingdom Viridiplantae; phylum Streptophyta; class Magnoliopsida; order Solanales; family Solanaceae; genus Nicotiana; species Nicotiana otophora. The sequence continues at coordinate 69,043 of AWOL01S0016677.1, read as the reverse complement.
AGTCATAAAGTCATAAATACACATGTGTGAAGCATAAAAAGGGGTAATGTGGCACAATTACACAAAACGACCAATCGGGTCATCTTAAAAACTAGAAACAAGTAACTCAAAATCATCAACTAATGCCATAGGAAGCAAAACCAATCGATAAAGGTCGAATCTTTACACATTTACTGAAAGTCAACCAAAAAGGTAAATCCGGGCATGCACCTCGGAACCTGACAAAACTCAAAAAATCCGACAACCCATTCAATTACGTGTCCAACCATACTAATTTCACTCAATTCTGACCGATGTTCAAAACTCAAAAAATCACTTTAGGAAAGTTTAGACAAAACCCCCCAATTTATCTTTTGAAATCATCAATCAAATACCAAAATCGAAGATGGAATCATGGAATATATTCCAAACCGAGTAGAAAACACTTAGCCCCAATCCATGTGGTGAAAATTCCCTCCAAAATAGCCCAAATTCGAGTCTAAGGTTCAAACCATGCAAGAATGAGCTAAAATCCCGAAATTCCAACTCTTAACCCAGCTGCAGATGTTGCATTTGCAACCAAAAGTTCACAACCGCGGACTGTTCACAATTGCTACCAGATGTTCTCAAAAGCGTTAGTTCGCAATTGTAACAAAAAGTTTGCAATTGCGAGCACCAGCAAACCCAAACTTCACCGGAAAGATCTGAAACCACCCCGAAACTTATCTGGAACCTCCCGGACACAAACCATATATGCATTTCAATCGTAAAACATGCTACGGACTTGCTCGCGCATTCAAAACATTGAAAAGAGGTCATCTTAACCCGATATTGACCATGGTCAAACTTCAAATCCATAACTTAACTAGTTTCTCAACCAATGATCTAAAACACACCCGAGCCCCTCGGGACCCTATTAAATTATACCAACAAGTACAAATACATTTTTCAAACTTATATTAAGACTCAAAACACACACGAGAACATCACAACAAAGAATCGAGGATCAAGCCGAATTAAATTTCTCCTAAATTGTTAAATCTTCATTATTTCAAAAGAGTGTCTGAATGACATTTAAACACTTTGGATTACTTCCAAATTTTGCACATAAGTTCAATTAATTTATATAGACATATCTAAAGTCTCGGAACACCAATTGGTGTCCAATAACATCAAAGTCAACTCTTGGTCAAACTTACGAACTCTTAAGTTCTTCAAATTTCCAACTTTCAAAAAATAGTTTCAAATCCTTCTAGGAACCTCTAAAACTGAATCCAAACATACGTACACTTCCAAAATCATCATAAGAACCTATCAGAATCATAAAAACTCGATTCCGAGTCTGTTTACCCAAAAGTTAAACCTTAGTCAAATCCTCCAACTTAAAGCTTCCAAATCACGTCATTCTTCCAAATCAATCCCGAACCACTAGAAAACTAAAACCGACCACACACGCAAGTCATAATATATCATATGAAGCTATTCAAAGTGTCAAACCACCGAACGGAAAGCTAGAGCTCAAAATGACCGATTGGATCGTTACATTCCCTCCTACTTAAACATACGTTCGTCCTCGAACGTGCCAAGATTCATTCCAAAGCCATCGAATCACTGTGTAAACTCACCATGGACAAAACCGGGGTTTATCCTACATCACCCCAATCCATATAAGCCCGTTAACATAACATAACTAAAGATCCTTACTTCAACCTTAGTCCGTAAACCTTAGAACAATATTTCCAGCATCTGGCATTCAGTACAACACCCGAATCTCGCATCTACACACTATATAAGTCTGAACAAGCTGTATAAAGTCATAATCGTAACCCAAGATGTAATCACATGATATAGCACATAACCCGCATACTCGTAGTAATAATTTCCGATCATAGTAGCTGCCCAAAAGACAAATCCGGTACTAGTAGTAAACCTCATATCAAATAAAAACTCATTCAAAACCCTTATACGTTGTCGATGATGAAAGAAACTTGTAGAAACTCATAACCACTCATCAGATCAACAAGTCAAGAAGCTCACTCGTCCTACAAGGGCCATTGCCCAATTCTGAGCGGAAATATGGTATCATTGTCCCAAACATTCCTTATCCCAATATGATAGTGCAAATCTCTGGTCTACAAACCTCATCTCCGCCAATACAAGCAGCCCAACGGACAAGTCACACCAAAAGTCATATGAAGCCCCACATAATGCAGTTTTGTACACCAAACAAGTAATGATTCAGACATGACAAATAATGGTAAGAAGGTTAAATAAGAAGGCTAACAAGGAAGTTATGCAGATGGGGTAACATTAACATCTTCTTATGAACTATTTTAAAACACGTAAAAGCAAAACACACGAAATAAGCATTAGGAGTTACATCTCATCACAGTACAGTTGCAGTGCGCAACCTGATCCAATCATATCAATCCACATAGGGGTACCCATCGAGCCATAATGCTCGGGCTCACTAATCATATGTGCTCAACATCAAGCACGATAGAGTGCATAAATATAATTGTGGGAAGATGATTAGACACAAACAATACTGAGAAAGACAAGCACAACTATGGTGCAATAAGCAAGTCCACATCACGAGGTCCATCTCGCCCATAACGCCATAAGGCCTAAACAAAATTACAATATGCGTGGGAAAAATCATGTAACCCGTCACAACATAAGAGAGAAACACATAACATAGACCAAGGCACGAATAACATCCATTCCGCTTGATGATATACCTGTGGTAACATCTGCGCAAGAGCAAGCAAATCTGATCTGATACAGAATACACATTCTCATTAGGCTCATAAATAATCCCCAGACCAAATTTTGATCATTCCCAAACAGGTAAATAGCCTTCCAAAAGTCCATAGCAACTTTTCCATAACACATACCATCAATCATCCAATCCTCAATATTTCTTCACAATTCGCAATCAAGGAATAGTCTGCCGAGAGAACATCCAATCTTTGAACCTCATGAATACCAGAATCTCGATATATGATCTCAACACCTCCACTCAAATGGCTGATACGTCACTCATACTCCATCATCTTATAGAAAAATACCCACATGTCAAATCAGAATGCACCTGCCAACAGGCGCACTCCCCTCCTGCAATATCAAATAGTGTCAGCATTCTCTTAAACACCTGAAATCATCTGTTTCATCAAGAGCTCATATCCCCCCTTAAAAACTAAACCACAACCTTGAACTCGCAGATTTCAACCCCACACGGAGCACCGTCACTAACATGCTAACTTGTGAAAATACAAAAATCTCATAATCAACTCTGAACCATAAGCAAATTAAACATCTCATCAACCGAGAACCTTTCATTTAACTCAATCCAGGAGAACATTACCACACGCAATATAGCTTCTATACATGTAGAAAACATCAACCCCAGCCGTGGCCATAACCATGGTGAATTCTTTTGGAACTCATTAACAAAAAATTGAGTCATCAGAACTGATCTCCTCTGACTGAAGTCACACTGACTGCTAACCTGAAAGTAACTCAATCCGATATGTTCCCTCTGAAGGAATCTTTTATGAATCTAAAGCCGTTTCTTGCATCTCTCCAATATTTTCATGTAAAATAATTCTTGACATAGAAATACTGCATATCCGGTTACCATTCACTAACGATCTCAAGCCCTATTCATTCACAAATTCAGAATTCCTTAAATGCCACATATGATCTAGAACTCATCAGAACCTTCTCGATAACCACAAACCTTACTTTAATCTTCAATACACAGCTAATACGCATCGAGCAACCAGCGCTTCACAAGCACATGACTATTCAAAGAAACAACCAAGCAATCCCTCAGCCCGAAAATTGATACCATGCATGATCTTGCAATTCGATCGTCGATACCAGACTCCCCCACTTAGCTCAAAGCCATAGAACACATCATCGGTAATCCATAGTACCATCTTCATAGCTTCCCCGATCCTACACTATGATTCAGCTAAAAGTTTCATAAGCTCAAGTGATACTGGTAATAAAACACTCCAAAGACTCCGCCAGTACACATCCATCCTTGCAATAGTCAAGCAATCTTCCCCAAAATACTCTAAAATGATAATATATGAATTCCACTGAATGGAAACCTCAAACACAAGATCCAAACTCATCACGCAGGAGATAACCCCTAACCATACTCAAATCAACACTTTACCATGAACCCACCATAATCATAATAAATAGGCCACCAGCCAATCTTCCCAAGTCCGGGCTTACCAACCAAATATAAGAATCTGTGTCATACCATAAATGAATGACTAAAAGATCTATCACTGCATCTGCTCCCAAGACTAGACATCATACCGCGATGATAATCAAGCATCCATAGCCATTCATAATCCATCCGCGGCATCAGAACCGTCAGTGCATAAATGATATCGAGTGCGCAACCTCGCATACGAGTGAATAGAAAGAAATCAAAGATATAGGCGCCAAGCTGAAACAAAGCCGCATGATGAGGAAAGAAAGAAGGAAAGTTTCCTAGATGTCTTGTAGCCTCTCAAAGATAGGTATGGATGTCATCATACCGATCCACAAGACTCTACTAGACACTTGCTCATAACTCATAGAAAGTATGAACCTAGTGCTCTGGTACCAACTTGTCGCGACCCAAAATTCGCCTAGACGTGATGGAACCTAACCCGGCCCGCTAGGTAAGCCAAATATAATCAACATAACTCAAATTAAGTAATAAGAAACAATGGATAAAATAATTGAACTTTCTATACAAATCCTAAGGACTGGTAGTACAAATCATGAGCTTCTAAGACTTAGAATTTACAGAAATTGGTACGAATAAATACATCATCTGTTTAAAGTTTACATAAAAAGATTAGCAAAATCTAAAGCTGCCAAAGACAAGTGGCAGCTATAATCGGAACGTAGGTACATCTTCAATGCCAGCTACCGCCATACACAGCGACTCTAGCTCCAAAATCTGCACGCAAGTTGCAGAAGTGTAGTGTGAGTACAACCAATCCCATGTACCCAATAAGTATATTGTCTAACCTCGTTGAAGTAGTAACAAGGTTTTTTAGAAAAACGATACTCACTGTTATAACATGTGCATTAGACTAGCAATAAAAAGAGTTTTAGAACATAACAGATAAGAGTACAAGAAAATAACTATGCGAGGCAGTAAATGATTACTAGAAGAAATTATGGCAGTAAATTCATAACTTTCATGGTGTGAGAAATGTACTCAAGATATCAATCAAATGGCACGGCAAAATCATTCATGCATTTATCTCACCCTCACAAAATATATGAATGTAGGTCAAATCGATTGGCACCGCAACATCCTTCGTGCATTTATCTCTTCCTCACCGAGCATACGTATAACAGTACCAACCAGGTGAAAGAAATACCAATAACAATAACGATAAAGTGGGAGATACACAGGAAGCAAAAATGAGCAACACAGTGCATATGGGCAATAGTAACAGACTAGATAGAACGCATATAAGTAATGATAGCATTTATGATTGAGGAACATAAAGTTTTACTAGCTAACATGGTAGAAGGCTTAGATATAGATATAACAGCCATGAAGAAAAGCATGATCTTTATAAGCTAAACAAATAGAAGGCATGAGTAACTAACATGATAGAAGGCTTATACGAATGTATAACAAATTAGAAATGACACAGATGTAGATATGACAAACAAGAAGGAAAGCATGATATTTGCAAGTTAAACAGATAAAAGGCATGGAAAACACAACTATAATTGAGATAGAGGACAAAGATAGAACAACAACGACAAGTCACATAGAAACCATAGGTGCAACAGTAGCTGCTCAAGATAAAGGCATGAATGTATACACAAGGAAAAGATATCACCACATAATGCATGTCTCTCGTCCTCGCCTACACGGAAACACCCTTCGTGCCATGAACACATGATAATATAAAAACATAGTAATTTAAATGAAATGGCACGACATAACCCTTCGTGCTTTTACTCTCGTCCTCACATGATAATGTAAATGAAAACATGATAATATAATTGAAATGGCACGGCATCACCCTTCGTGATTTTACTCTCATCCTCACTTGATAATGTAAATGAAAACATAATAATGTAAATGAAATGGCAGGACATCACCCTTCATGCTTTTAATCTCATCCTCACATGATAATGTAAATGAAATTTTACGGCAACACCCTTCGTGCTTTACAATCTTCCTCACATGATAATATCTATGCAATGATACATCATCACCCTTCGTTCATTACACTCTTCCTCACCAAGCACATGTATATCAATAACAAGCAATGTAGGAAGCATGAATAACATCAAGGAGAGTGATTAAGCGAATATATCAGATGAACAACAATCACGGCTTTCGAGCCCATAACAATTTAATAAGCCTCAAGAACTTTATTATTCAAGTGTTTCAACAAGTCTCAAAGATGATCTTCAACACAAGTATAGAATCTAATATCTCAAGAATAACGATCGTAGCGATATATTTATGATTACGTATAATAACGACCAGATTTAGCATATCAATAATTTCACAAAAGTACGTCAAATTTTAATTAAATTATAATAAGCTAAATTATTGTTTCTATCATCTTATTACATATTCATAATAATCTAGAAGTCAAGAAAGACATGGAACAAGAAGGTCACATAATTCTACAAGGCACAATTAATTGTATAATTTACCCCCGAGCATGATTAATCCTAGCACATGCATATACACTCGTCACCTCATATATGCATCACCTTCGCATGTAGAAAATAATATCAATTAGAAGTGACATCCCGCTCAAATCATGCTCCGAACGGCTCGAAACAAGGCAAAACTAACTCAAAATCATCAAATAATGCGATAGTACACTAACCCAATCGATAAAGGTTGAAACTTTACACATTTACTCAAAGTCAACCAAAAAGTCAAACCTAGGCTCGCACCTCAGAATCTGACAAAACTCACAAAATCTGACAACCCATTCAATTACGAATCCAACATACTAATTTCACTCAATTCCGACTCTGAATCGATATTCAAAACTCAAAATTTTACCTTAGGAAAGTTTAGCCCAAACCCCCAAATTTTTCTTTTGAAATCATCAATCAAATGTCAAAATCGAAGATGGAATCATGGAATATAATCAAAGAATAAGCTAAAATCCCAAAATTCCAACTCTTAACCCAACTGCAGATGCCACGTTTGCGACCAAAAGTTCATAATTGCAACCACATGTTCGCAATTGGGGAGTCGCAATTGCGACAAAATATTGGGAATTGCGACCAGGGTTTGCAATTGCGACCAGATATTTGCAAATGCGATAGTTCGCAATTGCAATAAAAAGTTTGCAATTGCGAAGTACCAATACTAGCAAACTCAAATTTCACCGAAATGATCCGAAACCACCCCAAAACTCATTCGGAGCGTCCTGAGCACAAACCATATATGCATTTCAATCATAAAACATGCTACGGACCTGCTCAAGCACTCAAAACGCTGAAACGAGATCATCTTGACCCGATATTGACCATGGTCAAACTCCAAATTCTTAACTTAACTAGTTTCTCAACTAATAATTCAAAACACACCCGAGCCCCTTAGGACCCCATTCAATGATACCAACAAGTACAAATACATTTTTAAAACTTACCCTAAGCCTCAAAACACCCACGGAAATATCACAACAAAGAATCAAGGCTCAAACCGAATAGAATATCTTTTACATTGTTAAATCTTCATTCTTTCAAAAAAGTGTCTGAATCACACTTAAACACTTCGTATTACTTCCAAATTTTGCGCACAAGTTCAATTCAACTATATAGACATATCCAAAGTCTTGAAACACCAATTGGTTTCCAATAACATCAATGTCAACTCCTTGTCAAACTAATGAACTCTCAAGTTCTTTAAATTTTTAAATTTTGACAAATAGTGTCAAATCCTTCTAGGAACCTCCAAAACCGAATCCAAACATACGTACAATTTCAAAATCATCATACGAATCTATCGGAATTAGAAAAATTCGATTCCGAGTCCGTTTACCCAAAAGTCAAACATTGATCAACTCTTCCAACTTAAAGCTTCCAATTCGATAGTCATTCTTCCAAATCAATCCCGAACCACTCGAAAACTAAAACCGACCATACACACAAGTCATAATATATCATATGAAGCTATTCAAAGTCTCAAACCACCGAAAGGAATGTTAGAGCTCAAAACGATCGATCAGGTCGTTACAGAATCTTTGTTATTCCGGTTTGTTGGTGGTGGCTGGAGTAATGAAGAAGAGAAAAGAAAAAGAAAAGAAACAAAAAAAAAGATTTGTTTCCTAATGAAATCTGATGTGTCAAGCGAGTGAGGTTCACTGCCCAACGAAAATTTGGTTGTGGTACTTTGAGGGTGAATTTATTTGACTTTAAAATAGTTTAGGGGAGTGATAGGACCCCCACAAAGATAAAGTGTAGTTGGAAATCCGTCTATAAGTTAGAGGGGTACTTATGCATTTTCCCAAATTCAATGAGGTAAGTAAGTACTTTTTATTTTAATATTTCTTCCATCTTATAGTTGGCCTCGTTAATATGTATCTTTACAACTTTCTTATTATCGTGTCAATAATTCTGAGATTTGCTATTAGAAAAGCCTTTAATTGCTGGGAATCTTGGGATATTAGTAATCAGCTTCTCTTGCACAAAATATTTATAGGCAGCGTGAGAACGCACGTCTATGGAGACTAGATAGTTATATAAATAAAAGTTGGTAAAACACGAACACCGAATTAGAGAAAGGATTTCTTAAAACATGCACAATGGGACAATTAACGATGCGAAGTTTAGCCTGACTCTAAGAACTTTCAAGCAACTAAGACATTCTGTTTTTCTTCACAAAATCAAACAAAAATATTACTCCGGATGCAATTTTAAAGTCAACTCCGGCATGTCTTGAAACATAGAGCCCGTTTGGACATAAGAAATTTTTCCAAAACAAATTCACTTTTTTCCGAAATCAGCGTTTGTTCATAAAATTTTCAATTTTCACTTGAAGATGCATTTTGGAAAATTTGAAAAATTTGAAAAACTGCAAAAAGCTGTTTTTTAAAATTTTCACTCAAATCACTCACAAAACTTCAAAAATAACCCAAAATTATATTCATGTCCAAACACAACTCTAAATTTCAAATACCATTTTCACTTGAAAAAGTTTTTCCCCCTATTTTAGAATTTTACAATTCTTGTGTCCAAACGCCTACATAGTAAGATCATTGAAATAAAAAATTGCAGAATCCATGCTATGTGAAGTAAAACACAGACAATTGTGCTAAAGGAAGCCCACATTTGTGGAGCCCCAATTTTGTTTTACACCTAATAGGCTATATATAAATTTAAAAAAAGGTTATGTGAAGTGAAAAAGTTTGATTTCTTTATTTAATAAATAAAGAAATGAAGGATTTGTAACTGCTTTGATCTGCCAAAGAAATTGCATTTAAAATTAATATCGAACCCGAATTTCATAAGAAACGTGTAATATATAGGAAGAAATAATTTGTGGAGAATATTAATAGTGAAATCGCAAAATCTCTCGAAGTGTCCTTTAGAGTTGATTACTTTTTATACATACTCATTCTGGTCCATAATAAATTACTTTTTAACCTTTGATATGCCCCTTAAGAAAATACTAACTCCTAGAACAAAAATATATTTTGACTGAATTATCCTTAATTAAAATTTATATGTTGTTAACTTGACACATTGAGATATGTAAATAAGGGCAAATTTTAAAAAAAATAAAGTTAATTCCTTCTCGATTATATAAAAGGACACTTATTTTGGACCAAAATAAAAGCTAAAAAAATCACTTATTATGAACCGGAGAGAGTAGTAGACGAGGTTATTTTTTCACTTTAAAATAAATTTGAACAACTAGAGGCATACGAAAATATTTTTGGTTTTCTATTTAGCAGTAAAAACTGAGATCACTAGTTGATAGAAATTTAAAAAAATATTTTCTTTATCTTGAATACTCTTTAAATTATAATAATCAACCCGGTATTGATAGTTTAGATTTATTTTCTGAATCAAAAATATTAAGAAAAATAGTAAAATTAGAAGATAACAATTTAATTGATATACTCAATCAAATAAAAAAATTTGATTATTTTCCAAAAGCCTATATTGCTTATAGAATAATATTAATAACTCTTATTACCGTTGCTTCAGCGGAAAAAACAATTTCAAAATTAAAATTGATAAAACCTTACCTAAGATCAACAATGTCTCAAAGATATTAAATGAATTAGCTATATTGTCAATTGAGAAAGACTTATTAGAAGAAATTGATTATAAAAAATTAATAATAACTTTGCATCTAAAAAAAGTTAGAAAAATAGATTTCAAATAAAAATAAAATATTTTTTATTAATAAAAAAAGTTAAGGCCCCTCGTAAAGTTTGACTTTAGGCCACGAAATTGATCGATCTGTCCCTGCAAAGGATGAGAATGGTTTAATGATTGAAGCCTATGGTAAATATTTGGGCATTAACACTACTAACGTGGCTTGGACTTTAGCTCTTGACATTGGCATTGAGTGGTGTATTGAGACTGGTATCAATATTCTAGAGATAGAGAGTAATTCTAAGCTTCTGGTAGAATGGGTGCTTAATATTACTGAACCTCCGTGGAATCTTTGGAGCAAAATTATGAAGATTAGAAGTAGACTGAACCAGGAAGACAATTGGGGCAGTGACCTTACTTGGATTACAATTGGCCAACGACTCCCTAGAGAAGCTAAAGAGATCTAAGTAAGGACATAATGAATTTTCCATCTTTCAGAATGAGTACTTCTAGAAACTCCTTTTTGGATTGGAACATATGTAGATTATACACTATTGATGTCCCAAAAGGACTATGTAATGTATAGAATGATTGATTGTATCTCTCAAGATAGTTCCAACTTTTTGAATTCTTAACTGAAATCCTACTTTGTCCATAGAATGGAGCATGTTCCATTCTAAGTAGGTAAATGGAGGTTATCTCTTCTGTCTTATAATTTTGGCTTATATAATCAGTCCACTCTGCAACTGCGATGGCTAATTCAGTTTAAACAAATTGCAGAATCCATAGACAAATATTTAAATTTGACACTAACTGTCAGTTTGACACCTTAACTATCCGTATGATCAGATAGGCACCTTTTGTTAGTAATATGTATTCGTAAAATAAATTCTAAAACAGAAAAAAAGATTAAAATGTAGAAGAAGCAGAAATTAATCTGAGCCTACTGAATTCATAGTATTTCTTTAAGAAAATTAATCTCCTTCTAGTACCCGAGGTTAAGAATTATTTTCTCCCAAGATAGAGATCGAACATATTACATACACTGGTGTAGTGGTACTTCAAACACCAATGTTTCAGCAAACACAAATGACAGCAACAATCACACACTTACCTTTTGTTATTTGAAAATAATGCACAAAGAGAGAGTATTTCAGAATTTTCGTAAGGAAAATCTGCGGAAAGGATCATGCATTTATAAGCAAATTATTGGGTAATACCAAAGAATTGCAACTTTTCCTTTTAAGGCTACAACTCAAAGTGGTTGATTTATAAATCAAATTACTGTTACGAAAATGGCTGATTTAGATTAAAAAAATATTAATTTAATGTTAACAAATAAATTTTGTCCAAAAGATTAATCAATCAATCGAATTATTTGACCAAATCCGAAGCCGACGACGGCGCGAGGCTTGCCTAAAGAGTTAGAAGAATTATAATTATATATATACTCAACAAATAAACTTTTCTCCTCCAATATGGGAAAATGTTCCTTTGTAAAGGAAGAAAATTCAGAATTTTCATTTTTTTCTCTATTTCTCATTCACTATTTCTTAACTAAAACCCAACAATCCCCCACATGAATGGGAATGGCTATACAATGGAAATATATATGAAAAAAGTGTGATTTGCAAGCAAGGATTAATCGCATATAGTTAAGTAGATTTCCCTTTGAACTTTTCATAGTGAACTTATGTCGAATATACTCGATCAATCGGTAGATTTGATATTTTCGAATCGTCGAACTTGGGTGTATATCTAGACAACCGTAAGTCACACAATCAATCCTTAATCATCTTTGGTTTTCATGGTTGTGTTCGTTTCAACCATGAGCACCGCTTGGTTTCATAAGTATATAAAGAACTTTTCTTACAAAATCATCCTTGAAGCGGCTAGCACTTCATAGTTACATAGGTGATTCCTAAATGTGTCATCCCATAGATACACTATTTGATATACCTCATATCAAATTTAGAAACCATTAAAAAGCCTTAATGCTTCATCCTTGGTACTGAACATTATTTCATCACAAGAATGGACCAAAATTTTAATTGATACTGTTGAACCGCCATTAATAAATTTGTTTGATCTCCTTGAACCTAGATCTTGGGATCTCCAGTATTCTAGGTAGAGTTATTGCTATAATATTTTGTCCTCGGCTATAGTCCCATTTCACTCGATGATCTTTTAATTATCTCTTTAGTTAGGATTTTTGTAAGTGGATCCGACACATTATCGCTTGACTTCACATAGTCAATTGTTATAATTCCCCTAGAGATTAATGCCTAACGGTTTTATGTCTTCGTCGTATAAAACGAGATTTTCCATTATACATAATGCTCCCAACCCTTCTGATTGCTACTTGAATATCGCAATGTATACATATTGATGCCAACGGTTAGGGCCAAAATAAAATATTTTTCAAGAAATTTCGGATCTATTCATCTTCTTCACTGTCTTTATCTAAGGCTATGAACTTAGCCTCCATTGTAGAGTAGCAATACAAGTTTGTTTGGACGATTACTAAGACACCGTTCCTCCACCGATATTGAATACATTTTCTCTTATGGACTAAGATTCAGTTGAACTGGTGATCCAATTTGCATCACAATATCCCTTAATAACTGCGAGATATTTAATATAGTACAAAGCAAAGTCTTCGGTATATATTAAGTATTCCAATACTCGTTTTATTGCCATCCAGTGAGATTGACCTGGATTACTCATGTATCGACTCAATTTACTTATAGCACAAGCTATTTCTGGTCATGTACAATTCATGATATATATTAAACATCCCAACACACGAGCATAATTCAATTGCGATATGCTTTAATCTTTGTTTTTTGCAAGTTTAAGATTCACGTCAATTGGAGTCTTTGCAACTTTAAAATTTAAGTGCTTAAACTTTTCAAGTACTATTTTAATATAATGAGATCGCGATAATACCAAACCTTGAGAATTCTTATGGATTTTAATACCCAAGATCAAACTGGTTACTCCTAAGTCTTTCATATCAAACTTGCTAGTTAGCATAGGTTTAGCCGCATTTATGTTGGCAATATCATTACTCATTATCAACTTATCATCCGCATATAAGAATATAATGACAATGTAATTTGGAGCATTTTTAACATACACACATTTATCACATTCATTAATTTTAAAACCATTTGGTAATATTGTATGGTCTAATTTCGCATGTCATTGTTTAGGTGCTTGTTTTAGTTCATATAGCGACTTAACAAGTCGACATACCTTCTTTTATTTGTCTGGAACTATAAACTTTCAGGTTGTTCCATGTAATTTCTTCATCAACATCTCCATTCAAGAAAGCCTTCTTAACATCCATTTGATGGATTTCAAGACTATACACCGCAACTAATGCTACTAACGTCCATATAGATGTAATTCTTGTAACCAGTGAGTATATGTCAAAATAATCAAGGCCTTCTTGTCGTCTATACCCTTTGATAAGTCTTGCTTTATACTTGTCGATAGTGCCATCATCTTTCATTTTCCTCTTAAAAAATCATTTACAATCTAAGAATTTATTACCGGGAGGAAGATCAACCAATTCTCAAATATGATCATTCAATATGGATTTTATATTGCTATTGACTGCCTCTTTCAAAAATAATATTTCAAAAGAAGACATGGCTTCTTCAAATGTTCGAGGCTCATTTTTCAATTAAAAAGTCCCTACATCTGCACCAAATAAAGTAGATATTCTTTGTCGTTTATTACATCTTGGATCCTCCTCATTAGATGTACTTTCTTTTGTTTCTTCCCAATATCATTTGGATCCTTCACCAATTTACTCATATTTCTTTTTATACGGATATCTATTTTCAAATAATTCAGCACTATCTCACTCTATAACCATATTAATATGAATGTCGGGATTTTCTGATTTATGAATTAGAAATCGATATGCTTTACTATTAGTTGCATATCTTATGAAAATACAATCAATGATTTTCGATCCTATCTTTACCCTTTTGAGTTTAGGAACTTGCACTTTTATCAAAAACCCACATACTTTGAAATAACTTAAGTTGGACTTCCTTCTTTTCTATTTTTTAGATAGAATGAATTGTGTTTTGCTATGGGGTACTCGATTAAGTAATCAGTTAGCCGTAAAAATCACTTCCTCCCACAAGTTCTGTGGCAACCAAAACTTATCAACAAACCATTCATCATTTCATTTAATGATTAATTCTTTTTTTTAGATTCGTATTCACCACCCCTATTACTTCTTATCATTTTAGGTTGCATTACAACTCTATTTTTGTATTGCTTGAATACATTTGTTGCTTCATATTTACTACCAAGTAAGTAAACATAGCAATATTGAGTATTGTCGTCAATAAAAGTTATGAAATACTTCTTTCCACCGCGAGACGCTATTAACCTCATGTTGCAAATATCTTTGTGAATTTAGTCTAAAGGATTTGAATTCCTTTCAAATGACTTATAAGGATGTTTAACATACTTAGATTTCATACATATTTGACATTTTGATTTGTCATATTCAAACTTAGGCAATACTTTCAAATTAATATTTTTTTGCAAGATTTTATAATCGTTATGTCCCAAATGTATATGCCATAAATTATTTGGCTCAAGTAAGAAGAAGTTGAAATTTTATTATTATCAATGCCTATTACATTCAGTTTGAAAAGGCCCTCAGTAAGGTAACCTTTTCCTACAAACATCTCGTTCTTACTTATTATAACTTTATCAGAAACAACGATACACTTAAACATGTTCTTGACAAGAAGCGCATTAGAGACTAAGTTCTTCCTTATTTCAGGAATATGAATGACATTATTCAGTGTCACCACCTTTGTAGAAATCATCTTAAAAAATATCTTTACATATCCTTCAATCTTGGTCGTTGCAGAAATTCCCATGAAGAGAATCTCTCCAGGTGGGAGCATATGAAACAAACGCTTCTCTAACAACACAAACATGTCGGTGACTCCCGAATTAAACCACAACTCCTTGGGAATTCTAACCAAGTTGCAATCTGATAGCATTGCACATATGTTATCCATATCATCATTCTTTTCAACCATTTTTGCCTGTCTCATTTTTTTTCTTTCTTTGGGGCACGACAGTCTGGAGAAATATGTCCAGCTTTCCCACAATTATAGAAATTTCCTTTGAACCTCTTCTTGCTCGGGTTACTCTTTGGCCCAGAAGGCTTCTTTCTCTTTTTATTATTTTGTGGAGCATCCTCAATAATGTTTTCTCCCATCATTGTTGAGTTTTCACAAACCTTCTTTTTAGCAGCTTTGTTGTCCTCTTCGATCATCAACTGAACAATGAGTTCTTCGAGCGACATCTCCTTGCATTTGTGTTTCAAGTAATTTGTGAAGTCCTTCAGCAAAGGAGGAAATTTGTCAATCAACACTGCGATTTGAAATGCTTTATTGATGACCAAACCTTCAATGAAATTTATATTACTAATAATATAATCAATACTTTCAACAACATTATTAATTCGAATTATACCCTCAGCAAGGAGATAATGGATAATAACTTGTAGTTCTTGGACTTGGGTAACAACGGACTTGCTATCTACCATTTTATAGTCCAAAAACTTTGCAATTACAAACTTCTTCAACCCTACTTCTTCAGTTTTGTATTTGTTTTCAAGCGCAGTCCACAGTTCTTTCGAATCTCCATATTACTATAGGCATTATACATATTGTCCTCCAGTCCACTAAGAATATAATTCTTGCACAGAAAATCAGAATGCTTCCGTGTCTCAATCATAAGGAAGCGTTCATTAACCGGTGTTCAGTCTGGCACAACTTGACATCTTCCTTAATAAACCTTAGTAGGCTTAGGGAAGTCAAATAGAAAAATATCATTTTCTTCCAGCGTTTGAAATCAATCCCGGAAATATTTTCGTGCTTTTCTATCAATGCCAGTGTTGGTGCAAGCGGTGTGCGACTTGAAGAAGCATTGACAGTCACCGATGAGGTATTTCCATTCTTAACATGTACAACTAGTTGTTCGGTATCTATTGACATTTTTTGTAAAATAACATTATACGAACTAATTTAATATACAACAAAGTTTTTATATATTCAAACCGAATACAATCTGTCATGATGGCACCTAATCCAACCCTCTAGGTAAGTTAAATAACAATAAAACACTATATAGTGATAATGATTGTAACGACCTGACCGGTCGTTTTAAGTGTATTAGCCCCGATCCCCTATTTACTGTCTTCCCCATATATGTTTCTGCTTATGTGACTTGCCTGGAGGTCTTGTTTTTGGTTTCGGAGTGATTTAGGATACTTAGTCCCTAAAACAGAAGCTTAAGTCTTAAGATTTTGACCGTAGTCGTAAGTATGTGAAGATGACTCCAGAATGGAGCTCCGTCAGTTCTGTTAGCTCCGTTGGGTGATTTTTGACTTAGGACTGTGTCAGGACTGTGAATTTGAGGTCTGTAACTAATTTAGGCTTGAAATGGCGAAAGTCAAATTTTTGGGAAGTTTGACCGGGTGGTTGACTTTTTGATATCGGGGTCAGATTCAGATTCCAGAAGTTAGAGTAGGTCCGTAATGTTGAATATGACTTGTATATAAACTTTGAGGCCAATCGGATGTGGTTTTGTATGATTCGGCATGCTTTGTAGAATTTAGAAATTTTGAAGTTCATTAAGTTTGGATTGGAGAGTGATTTATGTTTTTGATGTAATTTGAGGTGGTTTGAGGATTCAACTAAGTTCGTATAGTGTTTTGGGACTTGATGGTATGTTTGGTTGAGGTCCCGGGGGCTTCGGGTGAGTTTCGGGTGGTTAACGAATCATTTTTGGACTTTGGTTGATGGCTGATATCTGTTGGTGTATATTTTCTGGTTTCCTCTTAGGCGTTCGCGAGAGGAGCCTCGCATTCGCGAAGGGTTAATGTGAGCTGGAAGATTTTGGTCTTCGCATTCGTGAAGAAGAGGACGCAAATGCGAAGGTATGGTCTGCATGTGCATCGCGAACGCGTGAGTGGTGTCGCGTTCGTGAAGAGAAGTGAGGCAGCTGGGGACCCCAAGTCTTTGGTCTACGCATTCGCGAGGTATGGGCCGCGTTCGCGATGAGTTGAGCTGTAAAGCTTCGCCTTCGCAAAGCGTTGATCGCGTTTGCGAAGAGTAAACTGGGAGGCAGTCTGAGTTGGCCTACGTGAACGTGCGAGGACGTTCGCGTTTGCGAAGAAGGAAATCTGGGCAGACAGTATTAATTTCAAAAATGAGGGTTTGAACCCATTTTACATATTTTGAGCTAGAGAACACGGAATTGGGCGATTCTTGAAGAGCTTTTTGTGGAGTTGATTGGGGTAATTAATTCCTACTTGATTTTGGTTAAATCCCATGATTTCATCTTTAATTTTATCATTCAATTTGTGATTTAGGGTGAGAAATTGGGGGAAAAGAGGAAGAACTCTTGAGTTAGAACATTGAGGTTTTGAATGGAATTTTGTTATCGGATTTGAGTAATTTTGGTATGGTTAGGCTCGTGAGTGAATGGGCTTTCAGGTTTTGTGACTGTTGTCAGATTGCGAGACGTGGGCCCAGGGGCCAGGTTGAGCCTATTTCGGATTTTGGCTTATAATTTCATGTTTTTCTTGTGGAGTTGATTCTTTTAGCTTATATTAATTACATCGTACTGCTTGTGGCTAGATTCAGGGCGTTTGGAGATTGATTTGAGGGGCAAGGGCATTGCAGAGTAGGATTTTGCGCGGTTTGAGGTAAGTAGCAGTTTTAAATCTGGTCCTGAGGGTATGAAACCCCGGATTTTTGGTATGATGTGACTATTTTGGAGATGACGCACATGCTAGGTGACAGGCGTGTGGGTGTGCACCGTGGGGGATTGTGACTTGATCCGTCCCGTGAGACTGTAAAGTCGAATAGTCTATTGTTAGAAATCATGCTTAGGCTATGTGATGGTACTGTTGGGACCCGCAGAGGTCGCGTACTTGTTGAAGTATTTTGTAATTGTTGTCTTGTACTCAGTCATGGTTTTACTTGCGTATCATATCTCAGTCTCCTCTTGATTCTTGTTCATACACTATATTATTTTTGTTTGGGCTGATCTTTATGATTTCTGAGAGCCCGAGAGACTAGAGAGGTTGGTAACAGAGTTAGGGCCTGAGTGTCGAGCTGTGATCTATATGTATGTATATGGATCGGGTTACACGCCGCAACGAGCCTTAGGGCTGTATTTATGGATCGGGTTGCACGCCGCAACGAGCCTTAAGGCTGTATATATGGATCGGATTGCACACCACAACGAGCCTTATAGCTATTTATATGGGATCGGGCTGCACGCCGCAGAGATATAGCGCATGGGCTGAAGGAGCCCCACCGAAGTCTGCACACCCCCAGTGAGTACAGGTACCTATTGAGTATGAGTACTGAGGGCTGAGTGCCGAGTGATTGAGCTGTTGTGACGAGTTGAGTGTCTGTTGCCGTGAGAGGCTGTACTTGTTTGTCATTTGTTGATGCACTTAGTTGCTATCTATCATTGTGGTGAATTTTCTGAAAGCTTCTATATCCGGATTACCTGCATTGTAACTGTATAAACTAATTTGACTTGAATTGCCGAATTTGAAAGCATGTTTATTCTTTGTTGGAATTATTGAAAATGAACTGTATTTGTATAGCTCGTCACTACCTTCTCAGTTCCTTATTTATTTATGTTACTTGCTGAGTTGGTTATACTCATGCTACACCCTACACTTCATGTGCAGATCTAGGTGTGTTTGATCATGGAGGTCGTTGAGTTCGTGCGCGATCGAGTACCGGAGACTACAACGTAGCTGCAGGCGTCCGCAGACCTTGTCTCTCCTTCTATGTTTTCTTTCTTTTCTGTATTGATACTTAGACACTGTTTGTATTAGACTGGATATCTAGATGCTCATGATTCAGTGACACCCCGATGTCGGACTAGTTTTCCACACTTATGCTTTGTGTTTTACCCTATTTTTATGAAAGACTCCGGCTATTTTAAATATATTAATTCATTTCTGTTAAATGTTGAAAGTGTTTTGGAGATGTTGTTTAGACACTGTTTGTATTAGACTGGATATCTAGATGCTCATGATTCAGTGACACCCCGATGTCGGACTATTTTTCCACACTTATGCTTTGGGTTTTACCCTATTTTTATGAAAGACTCCGGCTATTTTAAATATATTAATTCATTTATGTTAAATGTTGAAAGTGTTTTGGAGATGTTGGCTTGCCTAGTATCACGATAGGCGCCATCACGACGGGTTAAGTTTTGGGTCGTGACAAGTTAGTATCAGAACCTAGGTTACATAGTTCTCACGAGTCATTGGAAGGTTTAGTAGAGTCTTGCGGATCGGTACGGAGACGTCTGTGCTTATCTTCGAGAGGCTACCGAATCCTTAGGAAAAACTTCACATTCTTGAATTCTTTTCGTGCGAATCTGTTAATTCTGGCGACTAAACATTTGTTGTTTCATTCTCTCACAGATGGTGAGGACTCGTACTACGGGACAGGATGGACAGCCACCAGTACCTACAGACAGGGCCGCAAGAGGCCGAGGTTGTGGTAGAGGCCACGGTAGGGGAAGAGGTGCAACCCGCACAGCAGTTGGGGCAGTACCTGCAGACCCACCAGTTTCCCTAGTTCAGGAGTAGGCACCAGTTGTGGATGAGCCTGTGGGACCAGCTCAGGCACCACCTGTGCCTATTATGATTCCTGGCCTTCAGGAGGCCTTAGCTCAAATTCTGACCGCGTGTACCAGTCTTGCTCAGGCGGTCTCTATTCCGGCCACAGCAGCCACTGCTCAGGTCGGGGGAGGCGCTCAGACTCCCGCCGCTCGCATACCAGAGCAAGTGGTACAGGGATTCCAGACACCGGGGGCACCACCAATCCAGCCGCTTGCCACTGCTCAGGATTATGTGGTTCTTGCTATGCCTGAGGATGAGCAGCGTAGATTGGAGAAGTTTGGGAGGCTCCAGCCTCCATCTTTCAGTAGTTCAGAGGGAGAGGATGCACAGGGTTTCTTGGATAGGTGTTAGAGGATACTCCATACGGCAGGTATTCTGGAGACCAGTGGGGTCTCGTTCACTACTCTTCAGTTCTCTAGGGCTGCCTTCAGTTGGTGGGAGGCTTACGAGAGGTGTAGGCCGGTTGGCGCAACACCCCTTACATGGCAACCGTTATCCATTCTTTTCTTGGAGAAGTTCGTGCCTCAGTCCCGTAGAGAGGAGCTGCGCAGGCAGTTCGAGCAGCTTCGTCAGGGTGATATGTCTGTCACGCAGTATGAGATAAGATTTTTTTGAATTGGCCCGTCTTGCTATCTGGTTGGTTCCCACAGATAGAGAGAGGATTGGGAGGTTCATAGATGGCCTCACTTTTCAGCTGCGATTGCCTATGACTAGAGAGGGAGCGTCTGGTGCTACTTTTGATGAGGTTGTCGACATTGCTCATCAGATTAAGATGGTTTGCAGCCAGGAGCGGGCTGAGAGAGAGGCCAAGAGGCCTCATGGACAGGGTGGATTAAGCGGTGTTCCTTCCGTGGGCAGTTCCACCACGGTACGGGTCGTCCTTTTAGACATGCTCAGACGGCTCGCCCAGTTCACTATGGTGCATCATTTGGCCATGGTGCACACAGTTATCAGCAGGGCCATTCATCTCTCAGTGCCCTCCCAGCTCAGAGTTAGTCCCGTGCTCCATCGGGTCAGGGCTTGTCTACCAGTTATCCCGGTGCTCGGGGCTCCCTTCAGTCTCCAGCACCAGCACTGGGGAGTTGCTATGAGTGTGGAGAGTTTGGCCACATCAGCAGAGGAGCCAGTCTATGATATCAGCACCAGTTTCTTCACCACCCGCTCAGCCAGCTCGAGGTGGAGCCCAGTCAGCTAGGTATCTCCCGAGAGGGGGAGGCCAGGCCTGCTTCTATTCTCTTCCTGCCATACCAGATACCATTGCTTCGGATGCTCTGATTACAGGTATTGTCTCAGTTTTCCATAGAGATGCCTCTGTATTATTTTCCCTGGTTCCACTTATTCATATGTGTCCTCGTATTTCGCTCATTATTTGGATATGCCCCGTGAGTCTCTAGATTTATTTGTTCATGTATCCACTCCAGTGGGCGATACTATTATTGTGGACCGTGTATATCAGTCATGTGTGGTGACTATTGGGAGTCTGGAGACCAGAGTAGATCTCTTGTTGCTTAGTATGGTCGATTTTGACGTGATTTTGGGTATGGATTGGCTGTCTCTATGTCATGTTGTTCTAGATTGTCACGCTAAGACCGTGACGTTGGCGATGCCAGGGTTACCGAGGGTTGAGTTGAGCGGCTCCATAGACTATGTTCCCAGTAGAGTGATTTCATACTTGAAAGCTTAGCGGATGGTTGAGAAAGGTTGTCTATCTTATCTGGACTTTGTAAGGGATATTAGTGCAGAGGCCCCTGCTATTGATTCTGTTCTTGTGGTGCGAGATTTCCCGGATATGTTTTCTGTAGACCTGCCGGGCATGCCGCCCGACAGGGATATTGATTTCAATATTGATTTGGTGCAGGGCACTCAGCCCATTTCTATTCCACCGTACCATATGGCACCGGATGAGTTGAAGGAGTTGAAGGAGCAGCTTCAGGAACTCCTTGATAAGGGGTTTATTCGGCCTAGTGTGTCACCTTCAGGTGCACCCGTTCTATTTGTGAAGAAGAAGGATGGTACTATGAGAATGTGCATTGATTACAGATAGTTGAACAAGGTCACAATCAAGAACAAGTATCCTTTGCCGCATATTGATGATTTGTTTGACTAGCTTCAGGGAGTGATGGTGTTCTCCAAGATTGATTTGAGGTCAGGGTATCACCAGCTGAAGATTCGGGACTCGGATATTCTTAAGACAGCTTTCAGGACCCCATATGGCTATTATGAGTTCCTTGTGATATCTTTTGGGCTGACCAATGCCCCAGCAGCGTTCATGCATTTGATGAACAATGTGTTTCACCCTTATCTCGAATCATTCATTATTGTATTCATTGATGACATCATGGTGTACTCTCGTAGCCAGGAGGAGCATGATCAGCATCTGAGGAATGTGTTACAGCGATTAAGGGAAGAGAAGCTTTATGCAAAGTTCTCCAAGTGTGAGTTTTGACTCAGTTCAGTGGCGTTCTTAGGGCATGTGGTGTCTAGTGAGGGTAGTCAGGTGGATCCGAAGAAGATATAGGCGGTGTAGAGTTGGCCCAGACCGTCCTCAGCCATGGAGATTCGGAGCTTTCTTGGGTTGGCAGGCTATTACCGTCGTTTCATGAAGGGTTTCTTATCTATTGTATCACCCTTGACCAAATTGAACCAAAAGGGTGCTCTTTCAGGTGGTCGAAGGGGTGCAAGGAGAGCTTTCAGAAGCTCAAGACTGCTTTGATCACAGCTACAGTTCTAGTCCTACCATCAGTTTCTGGTTCTTACACAGTGTATTGTGATGCCTCGCGGATCGGCATTGGGTGTGTTTTGATGCAGGGGGTAGAGTGATTTCTTATGCCTCGCGCCAGTTGAAGCCCTATGAGAAGAACTATCTTTTCCACGACCTTGAGTTAGCAGCTATTGTTCACGCCTTGAAGATTTGGCAGCACTATTTGTACGAGGTCCATTGTGAGATTTACACTGATCATCGGAGTTTGCAGCATCTGTTCAAACAGAAGGATCTTAACTTGCGTCAGCGGAGGTGGTTGGAGTTTCTTAAGGACTATGATATCACCATTTTGTACCATCCCGGAAAGGCCAATGTGGTGGCCGATGCCTTGAGTCGCCGGGCGGAGAGTTTGGTGAGCTTAGTATATCTTTCAGCAGCGGAGAGGCCACTGGCATTGGATATTCAGGCCTTAGCTAGCGAGTTTGTTAGATTGGATGTTTCTGAGCTGAGTCGAGTATTGGCTTATGTTGTCTCTCGGTCTTCTCTTTATGATCGTATCAGGGAGCGTCAGTATGAGGACCCTCATCTGCTTGTCCTTAAGGACACGGTCCAGCACTGTGATGCTAAGGAGGTCACTATTGGGAATAAGGGTGCATTGAGGATGCAGGGCAGGCTATGTGTGCCCAATGTAGATGGTTTGCATGAGTTGATTCTCCAGGAGGCTCACAGTTCGTGGTATTCTATTGATCTGGGTGCCGCGAAGATGTATCTGGACTTGAAACAGCATTACTGGTGGAGGAGAATAAAGAAGGACATAGTGGAGTATGTAGCTCGGTGCTTAAATTGCCAGGAGGTGAAGTATGAGCATCAACGACCAGGTGGGTTGCTTCAAAAGTTAGAAATTTCGGAGTGGAAATGGGAGCGGATCACTATGGATTTCGTTGTTGGGCTTCCACGGACTCAGTGGAAGTTTGATGTAGTTTGGGTGATTGTGGACCGGCTGACCAAGTCAGCTCATTTCATTCCTATGATGACTACCTATTCTTCCGAGCAGTTGGCTCGAGTGTATATCCGTGAGATCGTCAGGCTTCAAGGCGTACCGGTAGCTATCATTTCTGACTAGGGTATGCAATTTACATCACGGTTCTAGAGGGTCGTACAACATGAGTTGGGTACTCGAGTGGAGTTGAGCATAGCATTTCACCCTCAGACGAACAGACAGTCCAACCGCACTATTTAGATATTAGAGGATATGCTCCGTGCGTGTGTGATGGAGTTTGGGGGTTCGTAGGATCAGTTCTTGCCTCTAGCAGAGTTTTCTTACAACAACAGTTACCAGTCGAGCATCCAGATGGCACCGTATAAGGCTCTGTATGGTAGGCGGTGTAGGTCTCTAGTGGGTTGGTTCGAGCCGGGCGAGGCTAGATTATTGGGTACAAACTTGGTTCAGGATGCTCTGGAGAAGGTTAGGGTGATTCAGGATAGACTACACACAGCCTAGTCCAGAAAGAAGAGTTATGCGGATCAGAAGGTTCATGATGTTGCATTCATAGTTGGAGAGCGGGTCTTGCTCCGGGTGTCACCCATGTAGGATATTATGAGGTTCGAAAAGAAGGGCAAGCTGAGCCTGAGGTTTGTCAGTCCATTTGAGGTATTGCGACATGTTGGGGAGGTTTCTTACGAGCTTGCCTTGCCTCCCAGTCTAGCAGGAGTTCATCGATTATTCCATGTTTCTATGCTCCGAAAGTATCACGGCGATCCGTCTCACGTATTGGATTTCAGCTCAGTCTAGTTGGACAAGGATTTATCTTATGTTGAGGAGTCGGTAGCGATCTTAGATAGGCAGGTTTGAAAGCTGAGATCGAAGAATATTGTTTCTGTGAAGGTTCAGTGGAAGGGTCAGTCGGTCGAGGAGGCGACTTGGGAGACCGAGCATGATATGCGCAACCATTATCCTCATCTTTTCACCACTTCAGGTATGTCTCTATGCTCGTTCGAGGACGAACGATTCTTTTAAGAGGGGGAGGATGTAATGACTCGGCCGGTCGTTTTGAGTGTATTAGCCCCGATCCCCTATTTACTGTTTTTCCCATATCTATTTTTGCTTATGTGACTTGCTAGTAGGTCTAATTTTTGGTTTCAGAGTGATTTGGGATACTTAGTTTCTAAAATAGAAGCTTAAGTCTTAGGATTTTGACCGTAGTCGGAAGTGTGTGAAGACGACTCCGGAATGGAGTTTCATCGGTTCTGTTAGCTACTGTGGGTGATTTTGGACGTAGGAGCATGTCCGAACTCTGAATTTGAGGTCTATAGCTAATTTAGGCTTGAAATGGCGAAAGTCGAATTTTTGGGAAATTTGACCCGGGGTTGACTTTTTGATATCGGGGTCGGATTCTGATTTTGAAAGTTGGAGTAGGTTCGTAATGTTGAATATGACTTGTGTGCAAAATTTGAGGTCAATCGGATGTGGTTTGGTATGACTCGGCATAGTTTGGAGAATTTGGAAATTTCGAAGTTCATTAAGTTTAGATTGGAGAGTGATTCATGTTTTTGATGTTATTTGAGGTGGTTTGAGGATTCGACTAAGTTCGTATAGTGTTTTGGGACTTGATGGTATATTTGGTTGAGGTCCCAGGGGCCTCAGGTGAGTTTCGGGTGGTTAACGGATCATTTTTGGACTTTGGTTGATGGCTGATATCTGCTGGTGAATATTTTCTGGTTTCCTCTTACGCGTTCGCGAGAGGAGCCTCGCATTCGTAAAGGGTTAATATGAGCTGGGAATATTTTGTTCTTTGCATTCGCAAAGAAGAGGACGTGAACGGGAAGGTGTGGTCTGCGTGTGCATCATAAATGCGTGAGTGGTGTCTCGTTCGCGAAGAGAAGTGAGGCAGCTGGGGACCCCAGGTCTTAGGTCTACGCATTCGTGAGGTATGGGCCACGTTCGTGATGAGTTGAGCTTGTAAAGCTTCACGTTCGCGAAGTGTAATCTACGAGGCAGTCTGAGTTGGCCTACGCGAGCGCGAGAGGACGGTCACGTTCGCGAAGAAGGAAATCTGGGCAGATAGTATTAATTTCAAAAACGAAGGTTTGAACCCATTTTACATATTTTGAGCTAGAGAACACGAAATTGGGCGATTCATGAAGGGATATTTGTGGAGTTTACTGGGGTAAGTGATTCCTACTTGGTTTTGGTTAAATCCCATGATTTTATCTTTAATTGTATTATCTAATTTGTGATTTGGGGTGAGAAATTGGGGAAAAAGAGGAAGAACTCTTGAGTTAGAACTTTGAGGTTTTGAATTGTATTTGTATAGCTCGTCACTACCTTCTCAGTTCCTTATTTATTTCTGTTACTTGCTGAGTTGGTTGTACTCATGCTACACCCTGCACTTCATGTGCAGATCCGGGTGTGTTTTATCACGGAGGACGTTGAGTTCGTGCGCGATCGAGTACCGGAGACTACAAGGTAGCTGCCAGCGTCCGCAAACCTTGTCTCTCCTTCTATGTTTTCTTTTTTTTCTGTATTGATACTTAGACACTATTTGTATTAGACTGGATATCTAGATGCTCATGACTCAGTGACACCCCGATGTCGGGCTATTTTTTCGCACTTATGCTTTGGGTTTTACCCCATTTTTATGAAAGACTCTGGTTATTTTAAATATATTAATTCATTTCTGTTAAATGTTGAAAGTGTTTTGGAGATGTCGGCTTGCCTAGTATCACGATAGGTGCCATCACGACGGGTTAGGTTTTGGGTCGTGACAATGATAAGAGTCAAAAATGAAATAACTGAATTTTTATACAACTCCCCAAGGACTAGTAGTACAAGTCATGAACCACTAAGGCTTAGATTTTTCAAAAACTTAACTGAAATAATTATAACATTTGTTCGGATTGTACATAAATTGAATTGGAATCTAAAGCTACCACTGACAAGTGACAGCCATAACTGGAACGCATGTACATCTTCAATGACAGCTCCCGCCATACATAGCCTCAACAACTCCAAGATCTGCACGCAAGGTGCAGAAATGTAGTATAAGTACAACCGACCCCATGTACTCAATAAGTATCCTAACTAGCCTCGATGAGGTAAAAGAAGAAAGAACTATAGATGATACTCACCAACACCTATGCAGTTTATAATTCCAACAAGTATAGAACAGATATATGATCAAATTAGTAAATCACAGGTAAAACCACTTTGATGCTCCCAGTTCTTTGGCTTACAGTGTTTTGCTCAGTCAACTAAGGAAGATATGCAAGTAAATCAGGTAAAAAGTCAAAGAAATTGCAAGTAGAGATTAAATACAATAACCAAATGTCAGTCAGTTTCGGTGCGCAACCCGATCCAATAACGATAACCGCTCTCCCAGAGCTCACATCAACCTTCTCCATCGGTTTCTCACAATCTGAGTGAACACCATCAAGAGAGAAACATGAGAAGGTGACCCTAGGGGGATGGATCCGTATCCACACGCTACACAGATAACTCACGTGCTAATAACATCAACCACGCGGACAACTCACGTATTGCATGCACAACTCACGTGCTATAATATCAATATCTGGATCCACACGGACAACTCACGTGACCACGCTGGGTGGATTGTGTTGTTATGCATGTTTATATGATGGATAAATATCAGATTTCATGTTCCCGGACTGGTATAATAACATGATAGAGTGTAGGCATGTGCAATGTGTGCTATCATAGCTCAAATCTGCAATTTATCACAGAAATAGCTATTACCAAGTTTACTCAGGAAATTAGCATCTTCGTAACCTCAAGCATGGATTAAATAGTTCACAACAATGGTAAAAATATGAGAAACATTATAACTTAAAGTTTAACAGTCAACTCTAGGCATATCATAGCCTAAGCACTACCCCGAGCATGAATAAATACCCCGGTACTTGCAAACAAACCAAGACAAGTACCGAGCAAGCCAAATAGCACTCTAGAAATGCCATTCCACGCGTATCAACCTTCGAACAGCTCGAAACTAGCCAAAAGCAACTCAAAAATATCATGTAATGCCAAAGGAAGCAAACCCGATCGATAAAGGTCGAGTCTCTAATCAAAAGCCCAAAGTCAACCTAATAGTCAAACCTAGGCCCGCACCACAAAACTTGACAAAACTTACAAAATCTGACAACTCATTCAATTACGAGTCCAACCATACTAGTTTTACTCAAATCCGACTCTGAATCGATGTTCAAAACCCAAAAATTCTCTTTATTAAATTTTCGACAAAAACCCCTAATATTCCTTTCAAAATCATCAATCCAATGCCAAAATCAAAGATGGATTCATGAAATATAATCAAAACTGAGTAGAAAATGCTTACTTTAATCTATTAGGTGAAAATCGCCTCAAACATCGCCTCCCCCACAGCAGGTATAAGAATATCAACAACAACAATGAATGTAAAATGCTCAAAGGAAGATGTTTCAACAATAACAATTTCGTCTCAACGTGATAACTGTAAGGCCCCGTAAAATTTTGCGAAGGAGTTTGAAGTTTTGTGGTGCCGATGTAGACTTATCTCGCCGCGGTACGGACTTTTTGGGTTGAAGAATGCACTAAGGAGTGGATGAAAATTTTTGGCAGAAGAAGGCAATTCTGCGGTCTGTTTCGCGACCGCATAATTGTTTCGCGGGCAGCATAATCATCGCGGAATTGAGTAGAAAGTTTTTGAATTTTAAGGGTTGTTTTGCGGTCTATTATGCGATCGCATAACTATTTCGTGGTCCGCACTTCTGTCGTAGAGTTAGCATGAGGAAAATTTGTTTGGGCGATTCTGCGGCTGCATAAGTGGTCTGCGGACCGCAGACCTGTCGCAAACCGGTCCAGAGCAGCCCAATTTTGGGGCATCAGTTTTGTAGCCCATTTTGTGGACCGCATACCTGTTATTCAGTCCATTCTGCGACCACCGACCTGAGTTTGGAGGGTCTATTTTATTATTTTTATAACCCGACACCATTTTGATAAATAGTATTTGGGGCTTATTTTGGAACAATTATCTGATGATTTTAGAGAGAGGTAAGAGCATTTTAGAGAGAGAAGGAGGAAAACTAACACTCTAATCATCCAAGCATGCACCAACCTTCAAGAATCAAGGAAACCAATCACTAGATTATCATCTATCTGGGTAAGACCTTATCCTAAATCCTTTATGCAATTGTTATGGGTTTTAATTAGGTTATTGGGGTTGGAAATAGGCCATGCATGTGACAATAGGTTGTAGTATGTGGGGTTAATGAACTAGTTTGGGTAGTTTCTTGTTGAAATTGGTTGAGGGAGTAAGAGATTACCATTGTAGAGCTTTGTAGTCCATTTTGCATACTAGGTGTTTGCCAAAATTCCTAAGAGAGTTACACCATTAGTATCATTCTAATTATTATCCTATTTTTGCTATCTTCCCATAGATTGTTATTGTTAGAAGTATTGGGACATTGTATTAATTTAAGGAAAGCGCAAGCAAGGTATGTTGGCTAAACTCCTCTTTTAGAATTGAACCCCACAATGGCCTTGTAAGTCCCGTGTTACTTATTATAAATTTATTATTCCGAATAAGCCTTGTGTCAAAAGATATATGCGTTCAAATTGTATTCCAAACATTCTTATTTGTTGAGTTACTATTTGAGAAGGTGATTAAACATGGGTTGTGTGTTAATATGTTATGATTTGAAGCGTGATTCTAATGAAAACTAGCATGTTGAATTGTGTAGGAAATCAAATGTGTCTAAGACCCTTAATTTGATTAGTTGCTCAAATGTGTATCCAAAGTCTTGAATTAAAATGTCTTGTTATTGATAATCTATAAGGATGCTTGAAAGTGAAAGAAGGCGGTTGGAGATGGAAAGCGTGGCCACCGTACCAATAATGAAGGTTATACTTGTACCCAAACGTGGATGTTTTAACTAATGCTATGCTTTTTAAGTATTTCCAATGTGTCTGTAGCTCTTATATATATTCATGAGTTGAAATTATGTATTGCCCTTTTTGAAAAAAGTATTTCAAGATTAAATGATCTGTTACTCGTTTATGCTTAACTTGGGCTTCGATTGCCAACCATTTTACTCCATTTCTTGGAAAGAAACCCATTGTGTTTAAAGTCTTCATTACTAATGAACTTAAAGTTGTGATTTTCAGAATATTCTATATGTTGATGTTTAAGAGGAGCCTTGGCGTAACTAGTAAAGTTGTTGCCATGTTACCAGGAGGTCATGGGTTCAAGCCGTGGAAACAGCCTCTTGTAGAAATGCAGGGTAAGGCTGCATACAATAGACTCTTGTGATCCGGCCCTTCCCCGGATCCCGTACATAGCGGGAGCTTAGTGCACCAGGCTGCCCTTTTTTTTCTATATGTTGATGTTTATGTTGATGATCCCTGAAAGTAAATAAACAAAAGTGTGGAATATGAGATGCGGCCACAGTGCCATGAATGAAAAATCATGCGTATGGCCAATAGAGCCAAGAAAATAATAATGTTGTGAATAGATAAAAGTACTAACAAGGATATATATAGTGTGAAAGGAAATAAGGTGAATATAAGATATATTTGTGCTTTTGTTTCCCTTGTGTGCAAACCAAAAATATTTTTGGGAGTATCATTAGCAAACCGAGGAAGGGTGCGTCATAAAGCCCATACCCGAAACTACACATGTCGGTGTAGGGGTGGATTGTGATTATTTCCCTTATTTGGGATGAGATTGAAATATTGAGGTGATTTTGATTATTTCCCTTAATTGGGATGAGATTAATATTAGCTGTGAATTGGAAAGTCAACCCACACGGCATATGTGGGAAGGCGGCCTAGCCGATCAGGTGGAGATCGCACGCCATGTTACGCACATGGTGGTACTACTCTTGGTAACACCTTTTTTCGTATCACATGTCAAACCACATTATTCGTGGGGAGATGGCCTAGCCGATCCGGCGTGATCGGACTCTGTGCTAAAAATACGGTGGTATATCGATGCTAATGATCTCCCAACCAAAAATATATATTATTTTCGTATTTTGAAAATTATTATGTTTTAACTGGGCATTTGGATATTGTTGATTATTACTTGCTGGTTATATGGTTTTCCCTTTCTGATATTGCCATTCTATTTTTAAAGTGGACATTTAGATTTACATACTAGTACTATTCCATATGTACTAACGTTACATACTAGTACTATTCCATATGTACTAATGTCCCTTTTGCCGAGGGCACTGCATCTTCAATGGATGCAGGTGGTTCGTCAGCGGACGGTTTTGATCCTTGTTAGCAGTTACTCTCTATCTAGCAGATTTTGGTGAGCCCTACTCTATTCCAGAATTCATGTCATTTGATGTTGTACTTTACGTTTTGAGGTATAGTCGGGGCCTTGTCGCCGACACATCCATACTACTCTTCTGTTGTACTTAGAGGCTCCGTAGACATGTTGTGGGTGGTGTTTGATGTTGGGAATTGAACTGAAAAGTATTGGTATTTGGGAAAACATGCTTTTCATCATATCTATAAACTTGTAATATTTTGAAAATCAAAAATGAATACCTTTTAGTAGTGGAAAAGATTGTGGAACACTTGACTATTCTCATGTATATCACTTGCATTGGTTCTTATATTGTTAATAGGCAAGATTGGGTAGAAGGCATCTAACAGGCTTGCTTAACCAGGGTATCTCGGCTGAGCGCTAGTCGCGCTCCCCGAGGTCGGGGCATGACAATAATGGCTTACATAACTTCAACACCAATAACTCAACAATGAGAGACAGTGTATAACCATGATGTTAAATAAGAATAACTCACAATGGAAGAGATATCATGTAGCAATGACTTCAAATAATGGAATTCAACAATGAAAGAGATAAAATGAACAATAACTTCAAATAATGGTAATCAACTGTGAATGAGGTAACATGAACAATAACTTCAATTAATGATAATAGACAATGAAAGACATAACATATATAATAACTTCAAATAATGATAATCAACAATTAAGAGATAGCATACAACAATAAAAGAGGCAACAAGTTCAACTAAAGCATGAGAGCAATTTATCAATTAAGAGGTAGAACAAGTATTAACGAAATTATTTAAGGCATGTAAGGATAGACTAACACAAGAAAGAATAGATATACTAGGAGAATTTAGAACATGATATGGCATTTCAATTAAAGCATGGAAATAGTCTAAATAGCCTAAACCGATCAAAAACTACGTATAACCCGTGTACCCACTCGTCACCTTGCGTACACGGATTTCACTTGGCATAACTGAATCAAACAATATCAATCCTAAGGGTAGTTCCCCCACACAAAGTTAGGCAAGACACTTATCTCAATTAGGCCAATTCAACACTCCGAAATAGCTTTTCCCTTAACATCCGCCTTCACACGACTCAAATCTAATCAAAATCGACTTAATATCATAAAACAATGCTAGGGAATTACATTGCAATAGATAAAGCTAATATTTTTACACTTTTCCCAAAATATTAACAAAAGTCAACCCAGGGCCCGCCCGGTCAAAACTCGAATCTAAAGGTAGATTTTGTCTACCCATGACCCTACGAGTTCATATATGTGATTAGTTTTAAAATTCGATTCCAAATCGACACACAAAACTCAATTTTTATTTTTTAAAAACTTGACAAAGTTTCACTATGTTTCACTTTGATTCACATGATTTTGATGTTAAAATTTAAGATATGTTGATGGAACATGATTAGAAATAGATTATAATCACTTACCCGAGGTTTGTAGGTGCAAATCGCCTCATACCGAGTCTAGGGTTCAAAAATAAGAGAATGAGTTCAAAAATCATGTCTCCCATCCCTTTAACCAGCAGCAGATGTCGCATTTGCGATACAGGGTTCGCATTTGTGAACCCTATCAACTGCGTACCAGGGCTCGCATTTGCAAACCCTAACAGCCTTAGCTTTCATCACAATTGAGATAGAGGCTTCGCAATTGCGAATTGAAGGGTCATGGCAAAAGCAAAACTATTGTTCGCAAATGCGAACTAAGCTATAATCCTTCTGCCTTCGCAAATGTGAAGGGGAGGTCTGATTTGCGATAAATGCCACCCTTCTTTCACCTTCGCAAATGCGACCTTGGTGTTCGCAATTGTGACACCAGAGCACCAGACACCAAATTGTTGTAATTTCAGTCCAAACCACTCCAGAGCATGTCCGAAACTCATCCGTGCCCTCGGGGCTCTAAACCAAACCTTCACACAAGTTTAAATCATTATACAAACTTGCACGTGCAATCAAAACACAAGAATAACATGTACAACAACGAATCGAACACTAAAACGCATGAATTTCAAAGTAAAGTTCAAGAATTTCTAAAGTTACAACTAAACGTCCAAATCCTATCAAATCAACTCCAAACGACACCAAATTTTGCAAACAAGTTCTAAATACCATAACCTATTCCAATTCCCAAAACCAAATTTCAAGCTTGATAGCTAAAAGTCAACCTACGGTCAAACCTTTCAACTTCAAATTGCCAATTTTTGGCAAATCAACATAAGTCAACCTACGGACTTCCAAAATTAATTTCGGGTATACGTCCAAGTCAGAAATCATGATACAAAGCTATCAGAGCCATAAAAACACAGTTTCGGGGTTGTTTTCATAAAAGTCAAAG
This sequence comes from Nicotiana otophora, assembly GCA_000715115.1. Taxonomy (NCBI): domain Eukaryota; kingdom Viridiplantae; phylum Streptophyta; class Magnoliopsida; order Solanales; family Solanaceae; genus Nicotiana; species Nicotiana otophora. Next base: position 35,655 of record AWOL01S0016677.1, on the reverse strand, counting down.
TTTGGTTAACATTTTCTAATTTAAACTTCTAAGTCAAGAATCAAGGATCCATATCAACCCGAACGCTTTCCGGAATAAAACTAACCAACCCTGCAAGTCATAAAATCATAAATGCACATGTGTGAAGCAGTGAAAGGGGTAATGGAGCGAAATTATACAAAACAACTGATCTGGTCGTTACATTCTTCCCCTCTTAAAACAAACGTTCGTCCTCAAATATGCATAAGGACATACTTGAATTGGTTATAGATAAGGATGATGATTTCACATGTCGTGCTCAGTCTCCCAGATCGCCTTCTCAACTAGATGAACCCTACATTGAACCTTTACTGAAGCAATACTCTTTGATCTCAACTTCCGGACCTGTCGATCAAAGATAGCCACAGGCTCCTCAATATAAGTCAAATCCTCGTCCAATTGGACTGTGCTGAAGTCTAAAACATGAGACGGATCACCGTAATACTTTCGGAGCACAGAGACATGGAACACCGGATGAACCGCAGATAAACTAGGTGGCAAAGCAAGCTTGTCGGCCACCACTCCAGTCATCTCAAGGATCTCAAAAGGTCTGATATACCTAGGGCTCAACTTGCCCTTATTCTCGGACTTCATCATACCCTTCATGGGTGAAACCCAGAGCAAGAATCACTGTCCAACCATGAAAGAAACATCGCGAACCTTCTGATACGCATAACTCTTCTGTCTAGATTGGGTTGTATGAAGCCGATCCTGGATCATCTTGACCTTCTCCAAAGCATCTCAAACCAAATCCGAGCCTAATAACTTCTCCTTTCCCAGCTCAAAGCACCCAACTGGAGAACGACATCATCTCCCATATAGGGCCTCATAAGGAGCTATCTAAATACTCAATTGGTAGTTGTTGTTGTAGGCAAACTTCGCAAGTGGCAAGAACTGATCCCAAGCACCCTCAAAATCTATAACACAAGAGTGGAGCATATCCTCCAATATCTGAATGGTGTGCTCGGAATTTCCCTCCGTCTAAGGGTGAAATGTTGTACTTAACTCAACCCACGTGCCTAGCTCGGGTTGTATAGCTCTCCAAAAATGTGATGTCAACTGCATACCCCGGTCAGAAATAGTGGATACCGGTACACCATGAAGTCAGACAATCTCGCGGATATAAACCTGAGCCAGCTGCTCTGAAGAATAGGTAGTCACTATCGGAATAAAATAAGCTGACTTCATCAACCTGTCCATAATCACCCATACTGCGTCAAACATCTTCTGTGTTTGTGGGAGCCCAACAACAATATCCATGTTGACACGCTCCCATTTTCACTCGGGAATCTCAAGTCGCTGAAGCAAACCACCCGACCGCTGATGCTCATACTTCACCTGCTGACAATTTAGGCACCGAGCTACATACTCCACTATGTCTTTCTTTATTCTCATCCACCAATAGTGCTGCCTCAATTCCTGATACATCTTAGCGGCACCTGGATAAATTGAGTACCGCGAATTGTAGGCCTCTTGAATAATCAATTCACGCAAACTATCCACATTGGGCACACATAATTGGCCCTGCATTCGCAACACACTATCATCTTCAATAGTAACCTCCTTGGCATCGCCATGCCGAACCGTGTCCTTGAGGACATGCAAATGGGGGTTGTCACACTGACGCTCTCTAATACGATCATATAGAGAAGACCGAGAAACCACGCAGGCAAGAACTCGACTGGGCTCCAAAATATCCAATCTAACAAATTGGTTTTCTAAGGCCTGAACCTCCAATGCTAATGGCTTGTACGCTGCCTGTAGATATGCTAAACTACCCAAACTCTTCGCCTTTCTATTCAAGGCATCGGCCACCACATTGGCCTTCTGGGGATGATATAGAATTGTGATATCATAGTCCTTAAGTAACTCTAACCACCTTCTCTGCCGCAAGATATGATCTTTCTATTTGAACAGATATTGTAGACTCTGATGGTCGGTAAAGACCTCACAAGGGACACTGTACAAATAATGTCGCCAGATCTTCAATGCATGAACAATGGCCGCCTAATCCAAGCCCTGGACTGGATAATTCATCTCATGGGTCTTCATCTGTCGAGGCGCTTAGGCAATCACCCTACCATCTTGCATCAACACTGCACCAAGGACAACACGTAATGTATCGCAGTACACAGTATAGGCCCCCCAGACCGTAGGCAACACCAACAGTGGAGCTGTAATCAAAGTAGTCTTGAACTTTTGAAAGCTTGCCTCACACTCCTTGGACCATCTGAAAGAAGCACCCTTCTAGGTTAATTTGGTCATAGGTGTTGCAATAGATGAGAATCCCTCTAAAAAATGACGATAATAGCCGGCCAAACCAAGGAAACTCTGGATCTCAGTGGCTGAAGACGGTCTGGGCCAACTCTGTAGTGCTTCAATCTTCTTCGGATCAACCTTGATCCCCTTACTCGATACCACATGACCAAAAAATGCAACTAAATCAAGCCAGAATTCACACTTTGAGAATTTCGCATACAACTTCTTCTCTCTCAAGGTCTGGAGCACGGTCCTCAAGTTATGCTCATGATCTTCCCGAGTTCAAGTGTACACCAATATATCGTTAATAAACACAAGGACAAATGAATCAACATAAGGCTGAAATACACTGTTCATGAAGTGCATAAATGTTGCTAAGGTCTTGGTCAGCCCAAATGTCATCACAAGGAACTCGTAGTGACTATACCGAGTCCTAAAGGCAGTCTTCAAAATATCCGGATCCCGAATCATAGCTGATGAAAATCTGACCACAAATCAATCTTTGAGAACATTCTGACACACTGTAGCTGAAGATATAAGTCATCAATCTGTGGCAATGGATACTTGTTCTTCACTGTAACCTTGTTCAACTGCTGATAATCAATACACATGCGCATAAAACTATCGTTCTTCTTCACAAACAAGTCCGGAGCACCCCACGGCGACTCACTACACCGAATGAAACCCTTATCAAGCAACTCTTGAAACTGCTCCTTTAACTCTTTCATCTCCGTTGGGGCCATAAGATATGGTGGAATAGAAATGGGCTGAGTGCCCGGGAACAAGTCAATACCAAAATCGATATCCCTATCGGGAGGCATGGCAGAAGGATTTGCTAGTAATACATCTTAAAAGTCTCTCACTACCAGAACTGACTCAAGGTAGGAGTATTAGCACTGATATCCCTCACAAAGGCTAGATAAGCATCACGCCCCTTCTCAACCATCCACTGAGCCTTTAGAAATGACACAACTCTTCTAGGAACATAATCCAATGTACCTCTCCACTCTAAACATGGTAAACCTGGCATAGCCAACATCACAGTCTTGGCGTGACAATCTCGAATAGCATGATAGGGCGACAACTAGTCCATACCCAAGATAACATCAAAGTCTACCATACTAAGTTACAATAGATCAAATTTGGTCTCAAAACCACCAACAACAACTAAACACGACTGATGTGCATAAAATAGGAGAACTCAAAGAATCACGAGATATATCTAAATACGGAGAAAATTAAGATGACACATATGAATAAGTGGATCCCAGATCAAATAATACTGATATATCTCAATAAAAATTGAAATCGTACATGTAATGATTAAGTCTGAAGCAACTGCCTTTATCCTACCTAGAAAAGCATAGAATCTAGCCTGGCTTCCCCCTCTAGGGAAACCTCTACCTGCCCGTCGCCCACCCCTAGCTGGTTGTGCGGGTTGAGTGGCATCTGGGGCAGCAATCATGGCCTGAGAAGTCTGCGAACTTGACTGAATCTGTGGAACCTGTGTAGTATATGGAGGTGAACCCCTCCTGAATTTGGGGAAATCGCTAAAAATATGGCGGGTATCACCGCACTCAAAGAAAGCTCTTGGTGAGCATGGTTGCTGGGACTAGCTCGGGCCTGGTCGGCTAGACAGACCACTGAAGGCACCCCGTGCAGGAGGTGCACTAGAAAGTGGTTGAGCAAAGTGTGTAACCTGAGACCTCGGAATAACCAGAGCACCACTAGAAGCTGGAAGTGCTGAATGAACTAAACGGCTCATATATCCTCTACCATGACGGGTTCTAGCTGCAGCGTGACCACCACTATATCCTCCTGTACCTCAAGGCCTTTTGGCCTCCCTATCATATCTCTCACATCCTACCATTCAACCTCTGTGCAATCTCAACCACTTATTGATATGGAGTATCGGTCTCCAATTCTCTAGCCATGCTTAATCAAATACCATAGTTGAACCCCTCGATAAATCGACGAAATCGCTCTATGGATGTAGAAACCAAGGCAGGTGTATGTCTGGACAAATCACTGAATTGGATAGCATACTCTGACACAGTCATAGTACCTTGGCACAGCTGATCAAATTCTATGCAACATGCATCCCAAAGGGTATAGGGAACAAACTCCCTCAAGAATAACTCTAAAATCGAGTCCAAGTAAGCGAAGCGGCCTCGGCTGGGCTACTGATATCGCCCAAACTCACACCACTAATTTAGGTTGCGAGGCGGTCGATGCAATAATAAAAGCCCAATGCGAGTCGAGGTCGATTCCACAGGGAGCTTGATGTGGGATTAGGTTTATACCTAGTGTGAATGTACGGCATGCCTAAGATTACACTTCCACATTTTCAATTGTTGTTTCTACTTCTACTTTTACGCTAATGCTTGTAATTGTAAAGTTAAGAGATAATGTTTTTTGGTTTTGGTTATTTTTCAAGTTATAAAAGGTTCAGGGTTGCAACTTCCACCTAGTTGGTTACCTAATGGATTTAGAGCTTTAGGGCATATTTGTTTGATCGGGATACAATATAGCAATCACACTTAATTACCATCTCTATACCTCTCGGTAGTTTGAGTGATTTTTTCCTATTTAGCTTTCTCAAGTCCAAATGGATATCTCACGAAAGAAGTGATAAATTCTCAAGTCGGGTCTTATTATTTCTAGATTCGACCCTTTAATTAGGGCTATACATTTCTTGAGTTCATCCCAATTCTTGTTAACCAAGTTTTCCTAGACTTAGTCTCACTTTCTCAAGTAAAGACTAAGTCAATTAGGCATGAATCAACATTTGCAACCATCAATTCTCAAATTTATGCAAGAACTAGGCTAAGTATCATATACCCAATCATACAAAAAATCCTTAAATCAATCATCCATTAAGTACCCATACAAGGATTGGGTCACAACCCTAGCTAAGGATTTTTCTACTCATGGAAAATAAAGAAATTAAAGAAGAAACTAAGATAAAATGCATAATAATTAATTAAGTAAAGAAAATCTAATGTTTAAATTCTAAACTAGTACAAAGTTACACAATACAGTAAATAAAAATGGCTCTAAGTGTTCGGGTGCACCAGACTTAACCTACAAATGATAAAAAGATCTATTTATACCCAGTTGAAAATATCTGACAAAATTTCCCCCTACGAAGGTTGTGCGGCCGCACAATTATGTGTGCGGTCCGCACTTTGATATTGAGTGGCTAGGTTGACTTTCTGCGGTCGCATAAAAGTGAGATGCGGCCGCACTTCCTCTAATTGTGTGGACCGCACATTTCTGAGTGCGGCCGCACTCTTACTCTTGGACTGGATTTGGGCTTCATTATGCGGGCCGGACATTTATGAGTGTGGTCGCATTTTGGCATCTGCGACCGCACAATAATAGTGCGGTCCACACATCTTCAAGTTCCCCAAATTACAAGTCTCTAAATCTAGTCTTCTACGGCTGCACAATAATTGTGCGGTCTGCACTCTGTGAAAAATTCTATCAGTGCATCTTCAGAGTTTACAGCCCCGCACAGTATTGTGCGGTCCGCACTGTAGCTCTTTTTTTCTTGTATTGGTTCTTTTCCAATTTTACTCCTTTTTGAGTTGATTTTCACTTCTTTGGCTCGTTTCCCAATATTCCTGCAAGAAAGCACATTTCATTAGTTCTCGGGAATACCTTTAAGCATTTTTGAGCTAAAATGTAAGTAAAAGAGAGCAAATAAGCGGTCAAAATTCCTACTTATCAACTCCCCCAAACTTAAGCTTTTGCTTGTCCTCAAACAATTAAGGCAATGTCCCACCTCCACTAGAAAAAGGCTATTTCAGCTGGCCTAAGTTGAATCAAACACAAATCAATTGGGACCAACAATTACCCACACGCTCATGAATCATTATCAAGCTTATGATTTGAATGTTAAAGCACAAATGGCTCTAATGTGACGCTTGAGCATCAAGGGTTGACTTTGTTCATCAAGGAAGCTTGCACTTTCATACAGGTCACTGTGGATCCCAAACTCCTCCTCCTATACTCTCCGAAAGCTCATCTCACTCACGAATGAAGAATTCAATTCAATGACTCGAGAAAGATTCGCTCATCACTCTCAAAAGAATGTCACAAGCCCGGCTCTAAGTACCATATGCTTGCCCCTCGTGTAGATCGCCACTAATATAATATCGCTCGGCTTGAAATCACGTAGGGCTTTTTCGGCATGTAATAAAGGCATTTGGACTAAGGAGGGAAATATCGGAATGGAATTGGTTCATCTTTCCTTTAGCACTTCATATTCTCTTTTTGTCTCTTACTTTGCCGACTCTTTGAGTCATTTTGCTTTTCTCTCAGGGAGGTTAGAGAGACTTGACATCACTCTTTCTTTGTCATGCTATTCATACTTTCCTTCTTTGTTATCTCCACGCTTTGAACTTTTGCTTTCTTTTGCATCTTTTCAACCCTTTCACATTATTCACTTTCTTTTTGTGTTTTTCTTTTGTTCTTCCTTTCTTTTTCTTTGCCTTTCCTTTTCTTCATTTCTTTTCTCTTTTTGTGCGTTGAGACCATCTTTAAATCCCTCGTCTCTCCCGCAAACTTATGTTTTTTCCATTTGAATCACATGAGTGCTAAAGAAAGCTCGGGTGCTAAGAGAGAGTCACTATAAAACGGGTAAAGGATTGTAATGTGATTATCGAATAAAAAGGCTTTAGGCTTAAAAGGGTTTACTAAGGATGATATCATTGGTAGGCCATGGTAGGTTTCAAAACGAGTCAAGGAAAGCCTACAATCACTTCTCAAGCCATGCTAACTTAGAATTTGGCCTAGAAACACATTCGGGGCAAGTTCTAGACCACTCGCACGGGTACTTGGACTTGTAACACAATACCTCACCTCTCACACAACTGGATTGTCAAAGATAATAGAGTCGAGGGCCCAAAACGACCGCATTCAAGATTGAAAATCGCTAATGGTTCAACTGAACCATCCGATGATTGCCTAAGTCAACACAAGAGTCACAAGGTCACTAACTAGGGCTATTTCTTTACAAAAACTTATTTTTAACCATAAGCGCATAGTTAAGTGTGTTGGTACCAAGTGAAGCATGCTTGAACCTTATTTATTCATTAATACTCTTGTTTCTACCTAATAATCAAAAACTGACTCGATCCCTTAAGAAGGTTGTCACGCCATCCATCGTTGGAAAGAGTCACCTGGTTCACACAAGACCCACCTTTGGAAAGAACTGTAGTATTAAGAAAACCAAAGGCTTATTGTTCACTAAAACAGAGAAAGAAACTAACAAATCAAAAAGAAGCTAATAAAGTAACTAAGAAGCTATACTATTAAGAAAACAAAATGAAGAAGCTATGAAATAAACTACTGAAAGTAAGGTAAATGAATATACAAACCGAAAGGAATAAAATATATACATGATGGATGAATATATACATAATGAGGGAGAAAGTAAAAAAAAAGTATTAAAGTTATTACAGACCCAAAAGTAATCAAATGTCATCAAAATGTGTCACAGTCATCCAAAATGAACCAAAATAGACCACCCTGCAGAATAAGAACAAGCATTGTCCTCAATTCTTAGTACAATCAAAATAAAAGAGGATAGAGAGTTAAGAAAACTCCCTATGTGGTCTCAGGGTGACTGGCAGCATCACCACCCTCAGTCTCCTCCAACTGTATCTCATCATCACCGGGCTGAGGGACAACAGGGTTGGTGAGAATCTGAAGCATCTCCTCAGCAGTGGGGGCAGTGAGATCTAGCTCGTCAGACTGGCCAGCCGGTGTCTCTGCTGATGGTGCCGCTAGGTCAGCTGATATTGATGAATCTGTCTCCATCAGTAGGTCAAAAGGCAAATCACCTACTGTTGTTATCTTCGTCACCTTCTTTCGCAAACTCTCCACTGCTTTCTTTTAAGCCAGAGATTTCCTCATCTTCTTCGCCTGCTTGGTCAACTCCTCAATAGCACCCCCCATGAGCCACCAGTATATCCATAATAGTCTTCTGGTTGTCCAGAATCTTCTTCAATGTTTTCTCCACTGACGGAGGGACCTATGGTGCTGCTGGGGTAGAGGACTGTGATGTAACAGTACTGGATATGTCAGACAGCTTAGAAGTGGTTGTCTGCATCCAGTTGTTGAGGCTCACCAAAGTCCAAGAGACTCACAGCGCGGTGAGAGGATAAGTGGATGAGGCTGGCACTGGTACTACAACTGATGGCCTAGAAGATGAAGGTAGTGGCACTTTGACTGACCTGGTGAAAGGCCCGGCTACTGTGGAAGGCATGGGATTTGTAGATGGCTCAGCAGCAGCCTCAGCCCCACCACTGATGGCTCGTCAGACTGGCCAACGGTGGTAGTATCCTTACCCTTGAACTTTGGGTTGTCAGCACCCTGCAGGTGGTACTATGAGAAAGGCTTCTTGGCCTTTACTTTTGTGTCATATGGCCTCGGCTCTACCTTGGCATCATTGAAGTACTCTGTGAGGGTGTTTGGATAAGGGTAGGACTTTTCACTTTTTCGGACCGCCAATATGATGTTGGTTGACATGATGACACCCATATTTATCGGGTACCCCACAATAATAGAAGCCACCAGAACTGCCTGGGGAAGTGGGAGGTTGTTCTCATTCAAACTCGGATCAATCCGGCTACACACAAAGGTTTTCCACCCTTTAGCTTCAAAATTTAGGGTGGCCCGGAGGATAGGAACTCCTGCTGTAATCTATGGTGGTGATGGTCCTCGGGCGGCCAAAATCTCAGCTAGCCAAGGGCGAGTTGTATCACCTAGAGCCAACTTCTCTAGGTGCTGGACTGTTCGAATCCTACATAAGTGTTCAAAGAGCAGGCCTCGAAGCGGACTTTCAAATTTCTCACCTTTGTCACTTTTGTCCCTTCTTGATGTGAGCCACATTGGCGTAGAACTCCCTAACCAAGTGCTCATTTGCATTGATGACACTATGGGTGAACCACATCCACCCCTTGCACTCGTGAAACTATCTAAGGACATTTGGATTATGAATATCCAAATCCTTCATTAAGAACTGTCGCTCAAGTGTGAGCGACCTCTATTTCCTCAATTCCCGAAACCTGTTGAAGGCTGTCAAGCTCACAAAAC